>JARJDZ010001114.1:0-28623 GCA_030264555.1 Aleochara sp. GC000083
ACTACTGTGATAACATTCAACTCGTTAATCACCTTTATACCTGACTGGTTAAACAACCGACACGTAACCACGAAACATGATTTTTAGTTGATTGTTACTATGGTAGGGGGCAGCACCTACTGGATACATACCAGTTTTAGTCACTAGGAATACAGATGTCGCTAGATTATTGTTTATAAAATTTATCATTAATTTATCACATAATTATCCATAAATATTAGTTATTCAGTTATCATTATAACCGAAAAAATCTTGCAAAATGTAGCAACTCAATATAATGAGTATAAATTGCAACGTTATAATTTGGTACGTTTGTACACTGGTAGAGGGCACGACCAGGCCTATAATTTTAATTATTAAACAATAACATAAAATAACAACAAAATAATATAATCTTGTGCAAAGTAATAATTTCGATCAAAATTATATGTAAAAGTATAATTTCAGGTAAGAAATCATTAGTGCAATCATTATTATTTCGTTATTGCTTTATTTATAGTAATAATAATTTTATTAGTTGAAACAAATGAGAGGATATTTGATATACAAGGAAGTGTTTACATCAGCACCCTACAGCTCGAGGGATGTCATAATTTATTTCTTCATTTCCTTTTCAATGCTCATTCGTTTGCCTGCTGTATGCCTGGTTGCAGTCAGAATGCGTCGCGACGCCGTCACACGCCGATTTGAGCACATTCACTTGTAAAAACTACGTGCCTCATCCTATTAATAATACTTGATATGTAGGCTTGTATTCCTCAGTATTAGCAATCGCCACGTTTGACGTATTTTGACATGTGACGCCGTTTGTGGCGGGCGTCGCGACGCATCGCGACCGCTTGATGTGACAACGCGCATCGTTTGTTTCCGGTTGCTGCGGTTTGCGTCCATACTGCTGCTTATCATCTAGCTATATGATACCTAATTAATTATTAATTAGATCAATTGTTTCGAACTAAAGTACTATCACATGTATGCGAATGTATGCTCTATCTTTCTCTCTCACACACGCGCGCGCGCACCGTCAATTAATTATTAATTTTTGCTTGGCTTCAGAAACGTCCATTCACTATTTGCTTGCTCTCGCACTCTCTCGCATTCGCTCGCCTTCTTATTCGTGTTTTCTCGAATTTCTTCATTTTATTTGGCAACAATGAGATATGAATATTGTTCATCAACTATGCGTTTTTTTTGGCTAAAATTTATTACAATGCGTGTATGTTTGGTTGCCCAACTGCTTGACATTGTGTATGCGTGGGTGTATGGGTGTCCGTGTGCGTGAAATAAATAAGTTAACAAAATGGCGGTATCAAATCAACATGGCGTCGCAGTTGATGCGTGTAAACAAATGGCGTACGTCGCAAACAAATGAAATAAATAAGCTGAGCGTTTTGTTCTGTAACAACAACGTTATTCGTTTGTTTTCCATGTCTTCAAATATGTATATGTATAATATATGTATTGTATGTATGAATGCGTTTCTTTTGTATACGAAAACCTATTCGTAATAATAGATTATCATTTATCTATAACTATTTAATTTATTTATACATTGATATATGATTTTCCATCGTTTTCCGCTTCGCGTCGTCCGTTGCAGGCATTGCTTGCGCTCCGCCATCTTGGATGTCAACGCACCGTCCTCATAGATAGAGTGATATGGAATAATTTACTCCCGACAAACTTAACTGTCAACTGTCAAATGCTTCAGCGACCTTCGTGTAACTGTGTATGCGTATTGCTTCGCCTAACAATTGTTGCAGTATCTCGTTTCGATCATGCTGCGCTAGTTTGTACAAAAATTAACCTAAAATTTGATGCAACATAACCTCCTGGACGCACCAGGTGCCTCCAAACTGTCAATCGATGAATGTGGCGGTTATATTTCGGGCCAATGCGAAATGCAATAAATTTTACGTTTTGGGACGTGCCAGATGATGGCACGTGCCGAATACTCGCGAATAATAATAAGTACATAATAGTAAATGCATCATTCTACGTCGATGTCGATAACAAAGAACCCTGTAATTTATGGTAAACGGTAAATGGTATGTGTACGGAACGCAAAATGGCTGCCGATTGTGGCATGCGCCCTACGAATCTCGACGTAAGATCTAAACAATTAACAGTACGTAAACACACTTCTCCTCTTCCAAAACCGTCGTAACATTATGTCTTCGGCGTGAAGGTCAAGGTCATTTCCACCAGCCTCTCCGCATCTCGTTGCACGCCATCTGCATCAACGCTCTCAACTATTTACACACAGCTGTACAAATATTCAAATAAAGTTTATGTTCGTCTGCTCCTCTTTGATTTCTTCATCGTGCTCGTCGTTATCCTTGTCGTCAAGATGGCCGCACTACGCGTCGATGGCGTCCGAGTGGGCGTCCTGCCCGACGGTGAGATCCTCGGCGATGCCGTCCGCGTGATGATGCGCCTCGGCCTCCATGTCATCGTAATCATGGGGGTGCAGTTCGCGTTTGATGACGTGGTGCACCTGATCGGCGGTGGCGTCACTTCCACGCTGTGAGTGATGCAGATGCTGCTGTTGATGGTGGGGATGGGGGTGCAAGTCGGGTGACATCAGGCTCTCCTGCTTGATATGCAACCCCCCATTGATCGGCGACCTACACAAATAGTTTCCCAACTCAAAAAATGGCGAAAACATAAAAAATAACGGTTTTTCTACGGTTCTAACCTCAAATGATCGTGGGTTGGTGATTCGGAGCGTTCACGCTTCCGTCCCATGTTGGCTGCACTCGAAAGGAACGCCAAACTGTCCTCCAAGAGCGGCGCCTGTGAATACTTCAAGCAAATGCTTTAATTTTCCGCGTTGCCAATGATATTGAGGACATAACCTCAATTATGCGCAATTTAGTACCTGTAGATTTGATGTCAGGGATTCCCCGTACATTGTCGGGCTGTGATTCATCGTTGGGCTCTTCGACACACCCCTAGAGGACATAAACAAACCCGTCAATACAAGGCGCAACAAGTTGCCATCGCTGCATAGCGATACACACAAATTTATAGGTTAAAATACACGTACAATGATATAGAAGTGTTAATATAGGTTATAAAAGCTACCACTACGAATATTATCAAAAAAGAGATAGAAATAGAAGATACTTATGTATGGAAAGAGATCGAAAAACATTTAGATATTATTAAAAAAGCTTAAAATGGCAGAATTTCCAAAAAAGACTTACTGAAACCTTATACAACCATCATTGCAGGCCTCCATCATGGAAATTCAACTGTGTATACATTTGCATGAAAACAAACATGTTGTGTATATTTGGTTGCATACCAATTAGATTTTGTTTTTTGGTTGTAAATGTATACACAGTGAAATTGTTGAATGCGAGTTTAGAGTATAAAAAAAATGGAAAACAACAATAAGTGAAATTTGAGAAAAATGGCGTGTAATTTAAATTTAAAGCGCCCTCTATGTTCCTGTATGAATTCTACCTGTTCGTTGAAAATACCCCTTGTTTTGGCAACTGACTGACCCATTTCATTGTTGTTACACATTATAAATGAATGAAAAATATGAATTATAGGTTACATATACTTGTATCCATACAGGAACGTACTAAGAAGCAAAAATTGAACGTGCAAGATTGAAAAACATCAAGAGAATTTAAAAATGTAAGATTAATTTGTAAAAGTAGAAGATTTAGTACCTTTACATCACCATTTTATCTTACTTGCACTTTGTAGGTTATGATGACTTGTAGGCTTCCCGCAACACATTCATTCTGTAATACTAGGATGCAATTAATGGATGCCCGCGCGCATCGAGCGCTTAACTCCAAGGATAATGGACGATAACACACGAGTAAGATGTCTGTGAGATTGGGGATGCGCTCAATGCGCACGCGCAAAGCTAACCAAACATTCTACAAGCCGGCTCATCTATATGATGTGGACAGGAAACTGATCTAATATCGCTCGCAGCCGCCTCTTTGATGCGTGTCAACACACAAGGCAATCGTGTTAATCTGTACGTGATAACAGCATGGCGTTTCGCAATTAGTTTCTGAGTATGTAGGCAACTCGTCGGACAATGACGTTCGCCGGTTGTGTGTCTTGGGTGGGCGGGGGATGGAATGGCATGCTCGAGGTGGAACGAAATCGCATGCTCCCGAGGAATTCATGCTCAAAATAACGTAATAATGGGTTGGTGGGTGTCGACACTAGATGGCGTTGGTCAACGCTCCTTCATTTTCAACTTCGTAATAATTAGGATGATCCTAAGAGGGGTGGTGCTAATGAGGGAACGTTGAACAATGGTCAGCCACATGCAGCAGAAGCACGAACCAAAAATAAATTGGGGCGGGGGGGTCTTTTAGCGGAAGTGGGGGCTCGCAAAACGCAAAAAAACGAAAGAACACAAAAATTGTATACACCTATATAGAATATAGATATCTAAGATCGGTCTCGTTTCGCCGCGACCGCTCGCATATCAATGTGAGAGGTTATGTGCTTACTGTGCGTACTGGGGTGGAGTGGGTGATGGGGTTGGGTCATATTTCCGCGGCCGGCCACGCGACAGGTGGCGGCGCTTCACGAATTCGGCGTCATCGACCATCCAGAAGGAGCCGAAGTCGTCCTCGTAGCGCACAAAGCACTTGTGCAGCGAGAGATTGGTGCGTATCGCATTCTACACGCGCACAGACGCAAACACAGAGCGCAGAAGAATGGTGCGCGCGTGTCGGAGGCACCCAAGAAAGAAGAAAGATCACAATCAAGTGAAGGTCATACGGTTAGTACACAGTCACAAATGCCAGCCGTCGCCGGCTGGCGTCGCTGGCGGCAGCGTGTCGCCCATTGGTCGCTGCGCTGCTATCTGGGGCGTGGCTTCGGAGATACAGAGAGAGAAAGAGATAGATAGAGAGAGAGTGGGTGAGAGATGGGTGCTATAGACGTCGCGACTGTACCCTTCTCTACTCAAGAGAAGAGTGTTGCTATCCGAGTGCAGGTGGCGCTCGGGCACCATCCACCAGGATAAAAATGTACATAATGATCGACTACAACTACGAGACTACAGTATACCTCTTGTGATGCTCTGCAGTGGCGCCATCACGTCAGCGCTTTCTACTCATATTTTCCCCAAAAACCGTCCATTTCCAGTTTTTTTTTTCGGGTTTAGTTGGCGAAAGCGAGCGGGTTGCCTGCGTCATCTTCATGCGGTTAACTGTACTGTACTTGAACCGGCCCTTCACACACAAACACACACACAGGACGTCACTCCAAAATACGTCAAAAAAACGTCAGTCATACTTAAGCCACATCCACCACCACCACCACACAAAGTATTAGTAAAAAGAGAGATATAAAAATAGCTTAGATATATGTAAATGTAAAACTAGATATTAAAATTGTTAAATAGAGAGGTTAAAATGGTCAAAAAGTGAGGTTAAGTGAAAGGGGGACGAAACGTCACAAAACACGACGCACACACCACACACGCACACACACAAAGATGATGATGGAAAAAAATGTACAAAATGGAGGTTACAAAAGGGTTAAAAGAGAGATAGAAAGAGCAAAAATCTTAGTAAAAGTGCGTTGACTCAGAGAGTGGTCTGCTGAGACGTACCCGACGACTGGATGGGCCAACGGGCCCGATGAGCACCGCTGCGGCCGCCGCTTGTAGAATTCCACCTCATCGACGGTCCACACCGCCCCCTTAACATTCTCCACGCGCATGAAACATTTGTGTAGCGATAGGTTGTGCCGCACTGCATTCTAACGGGGAGAAACAGAAACAGCGCCATATCATCAAAACGGTTCAACTACTCCGCGCGTACTCCTCCCCAAAAACGGGCCGCTCAGGTGGCAGCACGTGCAGTCGCCCCCCATCAGCAGTCGATGTTCCTCCTCCAGGCGCGCACTGCGCATGCGGCACTAACTTACCTTGGGTGCCGCTACGCATGACGGCAACACCACACAACGACAAAACATCGAAAACAACAACTGTCTCGTCACCGTCGACCGGAAATGAGAACTTTTCATGCAATCATCATAGTTCACATTTCCCAGTCGCTCTAAATTCCGTTCATTAAATTGGAGATTAGTAAAGGCGCACCAGAGGCTAGTTATATGCATTACATAAGCATTTCACATGTCATTCAACTGTCTCGTGGAACTGGCAACGCTGCGATCATCAGAAATTAACCGCCCCACACCCATCTGCCTCTCGCGAATGAGATGTTTATGTAATCGATATGAACTAAGACACTCCTGTACGGATTTACTCCCAGTGTCAGCAATAGGTCAAAGATCACTCACTAGATGTCTCTAGCCGCCGCCATCGGTGAGAATGGCGCGCCCTCTCAGCGCAAAATAAGAAAACGAACTTTACCTTCCACGTCGCCGCATTCCGCCGGAAGTAACAGAACGTGTTCTGGAACCAGTTGTAGATCTCGTTGAGGGTGAGCTGCTTATCGGGCGATTCGATGATTGACTGTCAACAAACAAAAACCCCCGATTAGTCACGTTTTGACGTGGATGGTAGGCAACCCAGTATACCTGCCGAATGAGCGATGCGTACGTGAACGGGGGCCGAACGTCTGCGGACTTATAGAACTCCCGATTGCGTTGAATCTCTGCAAACAACAGATTACCATCAAGTTCTGCATCTTGATGCGTTCGACGCGCATTAAAATCGTATCAGAATGAATGGTTGCGAGGAGGTTGGTTAGTATACCTTGCTGCACGTCAAGTCCAGCGCGTTCGAGCATGTAGGGCAGTCCTACGCGCAGGAGGCAGCATTTGAAAAGCGAGAACGATGTGGTTAGAGAGCAATGCGCGTGCGCCGCAAATGGCGGCGTGTTGAGAGGTTAGACTTGCCTGGATGCGTCAGCGCGTACTTACCGCCGGCTAGTGAGAGAGCGGATTTGTCGCTGATACGCCGCCGGATGGGGCCGCCGCCGCCAGCGCCACCACCGCCGCCTCCAGCAGCACCGGAAGTGTGCGAGTGGAGGCCGGGTGAGCGCACAGCGGAGGCGAGATTGCTCAGCGAAACGGGCGGCTGCGATACCGACGCCACAGGTAGCTTCGTCTGCAGGCTGGAGGCGGCTGATTGAACACCAGGACCATCGCCGAGAGGTTCCGGTGATCCCAGTTGCTTGCTGAGATGTAGATGATGCATCATCGCCTGGAGACGATCACGCTCCTTCTGCAGCTGCAACTCCAACTGCGAAACGACCTGCATCTGGACACGCGCCTGCGCTGTGGATCGGTCATCAAGGATGTGCTCCGTGTTCAGATGCCTGCAACAAAATGGCGACCGCATGTAAATCCCCCTCAAAAATCCCCAAATCAAGTTCATTAAGACGCCTCAAACGCTGTTTTATTGTGTTTGACGTCAATTTGAGGTGTTTGGGGGTGAGACAATTAATATGCAAAACCCCCTAGAAATTAAGACGTAGGCAACCAACAAAACGTCAAGGGGAGATATCCTGAGACCATGGAAGGCAAACATAAACCGTCAAATTATAATATTTCCCGGGACGAAAGCTTTAACATCGTGAATGAATCAACGCCTTGGAAAAAATTCTAATTACGCCCTACGTCTAATTAGTATGCAAGGCGCAGGATTTACATGTTAATCCTGCAACCCTGGGCGTTTATTACTTTCCAACGCGTCAAAAATCCTCGACCGAGTAAAAGCTTGTTGTTTTTTTGAGGTGTTAGGTTCTATGATGAAAACTCACTTTACGAATGCCTGATGGTCGTCGCAGATGGTCTCACATCCGGGCCATTTGCACACCCCATGTCCATAAAGGTGATGGACAGGATCCGGCGTGCTGTTCGACCCTCGATCGGGTTTCTCCTCACAAATGGAGTCCTCCCGACTCGTCCTCCCCGGTGTCAACGTTCCGAGAAGGCCTTGAAAGACAACACAAACAAATCCAATGAATTTGGAACCCAGAAGCCCACTTTGAGAGGTCTTACCATTAGCATCACTGGGGGCTTTGTTGTTGGGATGATGGTCCCGTTCAGAACCGGCTTCCTTCCAAGGACTTAAGACGTCCCTTGACGGCAAACCTATTTGAAATTCAATTTAGATTGAAGGGATGGAAGTGATTTGAGGTTAGCTTGACGGTACCTGCAGGTTGAGGCAGCATGAGTGGTTGCATACCCATCCCCTGATGCACCACGTACTGACGCTGCATCAGCTGCAACTGCTGGATGAGCTGGTGCTGCTGCATGCTAAGCTGCTGTAGCGACCCAGTGGTCTTCTTCTTGTCGCCGCTCTGCAGGATGTGCGTCTGCTGGATGACGTTCAGTTGGAGTTGCTCGTGGAGCTGCTGCATCGTCTGCTCCATCTGCTTCTTGCCGATCTCGGCGAGCTGATGTTGCTGCAACCATGCATTCCGTTAAGGTCAAGGTCAAGGTGAATGGGAGCACACCTTCGGGGACCATACCTGATGCTGCTGCTGCTGGAGGAGGGTGTGCTGCTTCATGAGGTTCTGCAGCTGCGAAGGGTTGAGCACGTGCTGCTGGAGGAGTTGCTGCATGTGATGGAGGCCCGACACCGGAGAGGAGAGCATCGGTGGATGGGCACCACCCGAGCCACCTATCTGCGCTTGGGAGACGGGGATGGCCGCGCTGAGGGACTTCGGCGCGGCGTCCGAGGAGGCGAGCGACGACGGAGGCGGCGAGTGGTCATGGAGACGGGACTCCGACGACGGACTGGTGCTGCCATTGTTGCCCTTGAGGTCGCGCTCTTGGTCCCAGGCGCGCTCCAGCTCTAGCTGCTGTTGCTGTTGCTGCTCCTTGAGGACCTTCTCGAGGGAGGCGGCCTGCTGCAAAACGAGACACCAACATTAGAGGACATCATCATAAAACCCTCGTGCAAACATGCACCACCCTGTTTTTATGGCGCATCGACAGGACGATAAAATCGATTGTAAAATAAATCTCAATATTAGCAATGAATTGCTGCCCACACCCGGAGCACCATCCCCAGAGGGGTTGCATTCGAATTTATTGCCTCGACGAAGATGCCTTAATGTCCTCGATGCAGGACAACGTGAGTGAATCATTCACATGCACGTCCGCGTATAAAATGCGTGCGGGTGGAGGAAATGTGCATGTTTTCAAGTTGGAGGCGGCTGTCAGGGCGAAAACACGTCGGAGCGATGCCAAGACCCACACAAGAAGCCCACACCCGGCTAAGGGCACCCCGAAGAGAGGGTCCTCTGTGCATGCACATGCTCTTGCATGTGATATATGTGATTGATTCCCCGCGCGCGGGGTGGCTGCGAATGGCCCGCATTAGGACCTCGGAAGCCATCTGTCTCAAGGCAATGGCCCGGTCATAATACCTGTACACCTTTCGCCTACCGCTACAGCCGCCTCCGACTTGCGGCACGTACGTCTTCCTCCGCCATGATTTACATTCCACGCTGCGCTTCTGTCACTGCTTTTGCCACTAAGCAGCCATTGGGCTTTATTGCGGGGGTGGTCGTTCTCGTATTATTTTATGCATTTCGGAGTGGGACGCACGTAAATAGATGATCTGACAAAAGTCACTGGGGGCGCTTCACACGACTGAATATTGATCATCCACTAAACAATCATTGCAATCACAAGATGACATTACCATTTGAAAATTCACGTCAAAGGATACAAATTGTCAAAGTATTCTGACATCAATAAATTCGACGTTTCCAACCTTCAAAATGGAGACAATGTCAAAATTACATCCATGACACTTTCCCCGGGAATTGTACTTGACAATTCAATAAAAAGGGCCGGCAAAAAAGGATCTCATTGATTAACACCCACAATGAACAGTCTGATCCTGAAACCGAGTGGTATTCTTCTTCGAGTGGGAGTCCCCGCCTTATGCAATAAAGGTCTGGGTGAAATTCCCCATCCAGCAGCGTTGCTAATCAACAAGGACGTCAAAGCCGTGTTTAAGGAGTGTACATTATCCAGAACTATCCAGGCAATCCTCCCTCGAATCGAACGACATAAAGAAAAGGGAAATGAACCTGAAACAAACGCAGGAAAAAAGGTTCAGCAAGGAGACTGAACGAAATTGTCTGCATGCAGACAACTCCGTAATGTAATAAGGCGATTTTGCTGATGCTACACAAAATTGACGGTTTCTCTACCACCCTTAGAACCGGGACATTGTGTACGCAATGCTTATGAAAACAGAGGGACGTCCACCCCCTCAACCTCCATCGTCGTCGTCGTCGTGGAGGGAGCTTCGCGTTGTATTAATGATTCAATATCAATTAGCGGTACGCTGCATACTGAATTATAGAAAACGCAATCTTGTTTCTGGACCAACATCTCCAACCCACCAGCAAATTTCGAGGTTATCCTTCTTACTCACACTGCACACTCTACAATCAACGAATTTTGACTGCCCACAATTTTGTTCGTTGCACAACACGAAACTAGGTTAAACAAAATGACGTCACGGAATCAACAAAAACAAAACTACAACGTGTTGCACGTCCAAGGATTCAGAATAAAATAGAGTTGTATTGCTGGAAACGGAGCCCCAGCATGATGCTCGTTCGAGGGTTTCAAGGGAGGGTGATGACGAAGCTATCATTCAACCGGGAGCGTAATCCATCGCGCGACCGACATCTACAGCTGCAAGGCCATAGGGGGTGCAGCGCATCGGTGGATGTTTGTAAACAAGTAGGGTTGTTGTTTGGCCGCAGGGGCAACAGGCGCACCACGGCCGGACGCCCCTCCGCAACACGCGGATACACAACAAGCGTATCCAGCGGGATAATGCGCTTAGCAACTAGGCCACCGTCAACCTGGTGCTGACGGATCCAAAGCCTTCCAACTTTTCTTTCACACCATCCGGTGGCGGCGCTGCGCATGCTAATATCTCCAAAGTTGCAGCAACCCTTTGCAGCAGGCGACGTTCGCGCCGAAGTCGACGAGATGGAATAATTAAAAATGTTGGAATAATTTAATAGGCGACGTTTTTTGGCTCGCGGTGGCTTTTTGGCCGGCTTTAAAAATGCAAATTCATTCAATTTGGATACAAAATTCGGCGCGAATTTGTACGACATTGCATATTTATTACTGATTTCTGTGCTTGTCGCCGGACGACATGTTTATTCAAGAGGTACCCGACGATTTAATGAATGCCAGCTGCGATTTGAAGATGTAAAAATTTGGATGCTTGTGGGCTAAACGTTAGGCAACACACATCTCTCATGAGCAGAAAACGTGAAATTAGGGGGTTTATTGATTTTTCAATGTTTGTATTATCTAAAAATGATGCTACAGATTTCTTCTTAGCAGGGTTCTGAACCTGATTTACAGCTTTAAGCCATCAAGGGGCATAAAGCAAACGTTTAACCTCAAAATCTGACATCATGTGTTGTGGGACATTGTGGGTGATAAGATAGTGAAGTGACATGTGTCTCAAGAATACGAAATGCATCCCGTTTTCTTATTCCAGGCGTGCAGCACCTGGCAACATCCTGGCGCGTTGTTTCCTCGTTAATGCTGATGAAACATCGTTTGGCGGGCTGGCACATTCGAGGGTGTGCCAGATAAAATTGGTATTCACGACGTGCGAACGTCCACGATATACTTTCTGGGCCAAAAACAGCGGAGCTACCCCCAGGATCCCATAATTCATACGCGAGAGCATAACGCGACGCTGTTTTGCGCGCCGCGGCAATATTATTTCCATATTTTTCGCATAATGCCTGTATGGCTTTTATTTCATGTGACATCATGGTAATGCATTTTAACGTCTTATCATTCATTGCGGCGCCCCCGCACGGCAACTCTTTGCATTCGAGCGGGCGGTAAATATTTGTTAGGATACATGAAATAGGGTGGCTTCAGCGAAATGGGAAAAAGTCTTGAGCGAAAAATTTACGTTTGTTATTATTTTAGGGAGACGCCGAAGCCATCCGGATCCTAACGACCAAAGTTCGCCCAAGATGGATGCCAACATCCACAAGTTCGAAGGATAACTCCAAAAAACGCCTCATTGTCAGTACAAATGCAACGGATGGTATTCAAGTGAAGAACTCAAGGATGAAGAACCCGAAGGAAGGAACAATGGAATTAGATCCTTTAAATAAGGAACGATGCATCCCGCTCAAGTGGATAATTTTTCCTTGGATTTCCTCCGTGCAAAAATTGCTGCTGTTGAGTAAATAACTGCCAGTGTGATGAACGCGCTGGATCATACATTAGAAAGAAGTTGCTCCCGTCTCATCCTGTCCGTGTGTTTCGAGGGTGCAGGATATTTGCACGGGCCAGCAATGGAATACTGCTTATCCCGAACAGCGAACGCGTGGGCTCTCTGATTTAAATAAAACAGGCGAGGGCGATTAAACGAATATTCCTTGTTTGTGCATCGGGAGAGAGCGACTCATCCCTGTATTCACCCTCGGCACGTTCGGGGAATGCACAACAGACCGAGACGGGTGCGTTGGCGGAAAAGTCCCGGATATAAATATTGGGGCTCTTTTCGTGAGATAACTGAAGGGAAAATTAAAATCAGGACAATTCGCTCTTCTTTTCAAATGGTACGTTTAGTTCTAGATATATTTTTTGCACAAAAATCACTAATTTTGATTTGCATTTTCAGGATAATGTGTATGTTGGGTTGTATACCTAACAGGCGTTATGTTCTATCAATTTCTTGGATAATGACTTTTTTAAATCAAAACGCAGAAAATCACCAATAATTTCCAAAGGTAATGAATTAAAAAAATCTATCTTTACTTATGATAATCTTAAATTTTTGACTTTTAGTGCAATTTGCATGTTGGGTGATATACTTTCCAGGAGTAAAAATGAAGATTTTTTGGATTTGCACATAACAAACCAACAAATATGCATGTGACAACTTGGTAATTTATATATTGGGTAGCAAAACCAATTAGTTGCACAATAAAACAGCGAATATCCTGCAGACTAATTGCGTGCCCAAATGTGTCCTGAACAAAACACAAAGAGCGTCCCGTGAGCAGACGGAAACGTTTCAGTTATTGCTTGATAAATGTGTAATAATTTACAACCGGAAATTTTCGGCAGGATTTCGAACTCAATAAAGTACACACACGCAAATGCAGCAGCAACTTTGAACGCAGGAGGCGGCAGGCAAATGTCCAGTTGCAGTTTACGATCGTCGGGCGACTTAACACCAGGACCAAAATTTACGAGCGTCCGGCAAATCTGTCGAAGGACCTTCCTGCCAGCGACAGCCGTCATTTGTAACTTCTTCGTTTTGTTGCCGCCGCCCCCCGAGCACGCCACACGTTCACAATGGCTAAATATTAATCAACCAATTTGCAAATTAGTGCCGCAACAGTATGCGTCATTAATGCAACAATAAAAACAGAAATTGTGGCGACGACGAGATTGGGTCGTGTATCGGGGGCAGAGTGGCCGGTTCACGGATTGGGACAACATTTCATATTTGTGGAAGGCTCGATGCGAGGCGGGCAACACGCGAATTGGTTGGCGTGCCGCCGCCGACGCCGCCGCCGGTGTTGTTGGCTGTTGACGCGCGCGCTGCGCCGCAAATTGGCGGCGGGGGCGGCGGCTGTTTATATGTTGTGTGTTGTGATCTATATATACAACGCACAACAGGACGCTGTGTACAAACTTGCAGTGAGGGTGGGTCGTGGATGCGCATCAGTTGAGCGGCGGCAGCCGCGTTGCGAGCGTCGGTCTGCTGCCGTCGGCCACCCCCAGCCATCTCCACGATACACGATGCGCCACCAATGTTTACGTTTTCACTCAAACTGTCACCATATGAATTTTTAAAAATCACCAATTTATATTGAAAATCACAACATTTTGTTTGTCACTGGATTATTAATTTTTAATTCTTCATTTGTTTTTAACGATTTCAACCGTTATGAGTAAATAAAACAAGTCGGATGATGTAATTTAGTGGACCGAGTTGTTTAATGGATGTTTAAACAAATTTCGAACCCGTACTGTTGGAGATATTGCAGCCGGTAAAGAAATGTTTATTTAGGGCGTGGGTGAATTCGAATTTAAATAAATAAATCACAAAATGATGTCAGTCAGACGCAACTATGGGCTTGGCGCGGTTTTCTCACAAGACACAGGACGCAGCACTTGCACTCATCACGCACAGCACTTTGTTGTTTATCTTATTGTGTTGGCATGGCAATAAATAAACAAACGACGTCGCCGTTGGCAGATGGTATCGTGGGAGGCGGCGGCACGTTTTGGTGTGGCGGCCGCTCACGAGGCGAAATAATCGCGGGCGATGCGTGTACTGTTGTGGCGTGTGGGGCGGTTGTTTCTGGTGTAAACAAAAATACCTGAGCGAAGGAGGCCAGCATCCGTGTCTCGCAGTACTTCATCGGTGCGCCGGCGGCGGTCGGATAGCGCGGGCGGCGAGCAACGAGCGCACAACACGCACCACACAACACCTAAACACAACTAAACACATAAATGGTAACAGCCGTCTATTAATTATTTCTTTTTCGGCGCGGGGGCTAGAAAGAACAAGAGTTAGTTGTGTTGTTGCGCAAAAAGGGTCATTGAAGTCGCCGCCGCCGCCACCGCCGCCGCCCGTCGTCGTCGTCGCCCCCGCCGCGCGCGCGCCTTCCGCGTGCGTTGCGAGACGCGCCGGCGACGAATTGGCGAGGAGGCGGTACGGGTGCGCGCCTCCCGCCGCCGCCGCCGCCGTCGTGGATGCGCCGCCACCGCCCGCCTGCAGTTTGTGTTGTTTGTATGTGTATTGTATATACACAACGAGCGGCGCGGCCCAGCCGGCGGTGGTGTATACGGCAGGCGGGCGCGATTCGCCTACGCGCAACATCGACACCTCTCCACCGCCGCCACCACCACCTCCGCCGCCACCGACGCGAAGTGTGTGCTGCTGCATCCCGTTGCTCAGTCCGCCGAATGCGCCCGCTCCACGACGATGCGCTCCGACGTCATTCCAAGACGTTTACATATCGAGCATGCCCCCCATTCGGGGGCGGCAAGCCCCCCACCACCATCAACCTGCCCAACAAAACAAAAACGACTCGACGAACAGTACCTCTCCCTCCCTCGCAACTTGTAGTCCTTCAAGGATAAATGCAACGTTGCATTCGATGGTTGACAATTAAAACTTGCAAGTCATCCCAGCCAGCCAGGCAACCAACATCACGTTTAACCCAGTTTTTCGGCTGCAACCCGAACCTTGCACCCTCGTTCCGGGCACCTACCACCCTAGTTTTCATCCCCTTTTCCGCTGCATCGCTCTCCGTCAGACGATCCCTAACGAATTTACCCGCGGAATAGCGAAACTACGAAAATGCACGCTATGCCAAATAACCCTGCAATATTTTCGCTGATATTGGTTATTGAAAATCTATGCATCCCGGCGAGCACCTGCCATGCCCCCCCGGCCACCCCCACCACTCCTCGTTCGATTGTTATGTGGCCCGATCGCTGGAGACACACAAATATATCTCCCAGAAAACTATAAGCTCGAGTCATTGTCAACCATATATGGGGCCTTTCAGTTTGAATAGCCAGGACTCCACCGTTGCCATACCTCATCCCCCCCACTCCAGAGTCCCGTACACGCAGCCAAGTCCTTTGGCGCGTGTGACCTCCCCTCAAATCCACGGATGGGGCTGCTGGGGGACAGGAACGAGGATGGGGAAAACGGCTTTCTGTTTGAGTATAGCGCAGGCCGCGCTTTATTTTATTGAATATTGCCTATGGAAAGCTAACTCGTAACTTTTCTCATGTTATTGAATACCGTCAGGCTGCCTGCTGACGCTGGCTGCCGAAGAGTTTGCTGGTTTATACGGTTTGCTGAAGTGATTTGCGAGGAAACGTGCCGGATATTGATGTGTTGTAGTTGCAATTTCAGTTTGAGGTAATATTCAGATCAGGCAAATCGAAAATGTCAACTATTTTGACAAAATTTATAATAATTACAGGGATCTACACAGTTGCAAATGAAATCATCACCAAATATACGTCTAAATTATATGATAATAGCTAAATTTGGGATTAAACTCAGTAAATTCAGTTAAAATCTTTCAAAAAAAACATCATCAAACCCATTAGTGTGAAACTGTCATAATCTATTCAATATGGATATTTAGTTCCAGAACTGACCACTTGTGGCGCTTTACAGCGCTCTACGCGCTTAGGCAATTCCAAATTTATTTGAATTAAAATGAGTAAACTCATAATTTCTTAGGTAATAAAACCAAAAAGAAGTGAAATTTGATAAATAATTTTAAGACAGTTTAATTACAATGAAATTATAGTGGGTAATACTGAAAATTCTTTATAGAAATTTTTTCAGATTAAATTGGAACTGTGGTTACCCGGAAAATGAACTAAAGTGTAGCCATCTCTAATTCGTTAGAATGGTAGATTAAACGTAGTCAAATTATAGGAATCTGTAGTAATGTAGCTGATGACAGTGAAGTGGTGTTTGTATCGAGTGAAAATACTTATCGAAAATGAAAAATCAGCAAGGATTAGGAAAGTGCCACGATAATAAAAGGACCAATGTCTTGGATTTCGATATCAGTGTGTGCAACAACATCAGGACCGATTTCGGGCTGAGGCAGCAAGAAACCAAGGGTAAAAAGCATTGAAGTGGCGACACGTATGCGCATTGTAACATATGCAGAAGGGCCTTCTGGTGCAGCAATATCCACGAGGCAGTGGCCCAACAAATAATCGACACGAGTGTCAACGAAGAAATAAAAGCAATTTCCGAGATAGAATCTTTTCATTTTTCTTTGCGTCGTCGTCGTCGTCGGCGAAGCACCCGGGGACCTTTGCAGGTTAGTTCAATCAGATACGCATCCCGGTATAAATGTACACTTTTTCCAGGACGCCTCCAGCGATGCCGCCCACCAGCAGCTTAGCAAACTGTCAGGTATCTCCTGGGCAGAGGACGCACCACCCCCCGTCAGCATCGCACGGGGGCGGCTGCGAATGGAAATAATAAGTATGCCAATGCGTTGGGCGATTGTGCAGAACCGAAGATGGCGGATGCAAATGGCAATGGAACGATGGGCGATAAAGTGGCGTTATTATCGATTCTATAAATACACCTCGCGAGCGGTGATGGCATTTAAATTATTTTCCATTAAACGGCGCTGACGTTTCCGTGCAGCATCGGCATTTGGTGGCTGGGGCGGCGGTGGCGTCGACGAAGGCTTTTTGCCATCCTTAACAATTTGGCGGATGGCGGGTAAGTGGCAGCCGTTGAGCCATTACCGCAGCGGACGTCGACCACGATGGAGGCGCTGAGCACGCTGCCGCCGCCTCCCTGCGATGCATCGTCAGCAGTCTATCGCCCTTCGGTGGTGTCCTGCGGCGTGCAGGACACTCGGCCTCTTTTGCGGTCTTCGCCGCCCCTCATTATCATATCGTCGTGTCGCGCGTTCGCACCCTGGATGTGTTTCGGCTGCGAACGCACTCCGGGCGCGAGGGATGGGGACGGGAGGACGTCCACACTCGCGCGCGCGAGGATTCATCAACATATCTTGCGGGTTTTTATTGATCCGCCAAAGAGCGAAATGACTGGAACGCGACCCGTGAGGGGCCCGCCAGCAGCCGCCGCCGCCGCACTCGGTGGTAACGCGTGGAGAATCAAATTTTAATATTATTGAAGCGAAAGTCGAGTGCATACGTAACGAGATGCCGCCGCCGCTGCCGCCGTCAACGTCGACGTTCGAGAACGTTCCTGCGGTTGAACGATTGGCGGTTACATGCGTGGGGTGCGTATGTGGGGGGCGGCAAGGTATATAAACAGTAGTTATGATAAATATGCACGCAGGCAGCGAAATACAAGAGGTTCGAGATGCAGTCAAGCATCCGCAATTGGGAGTCGAAAACAGTCGTCGTATGCAAGCGAGCACCGGGTGACGACGACATCGTGGTGGTGGCGGCGGCGAAGAACGTCTGCGGCGGTGGCATTATGCTGGAAGACAAATATTTGGGCTCGGTCGCGTTGGGAACCGCCATTGTCATAACATACCGAAAGACAATGCGCGCGAATGCTGTATCTCATTTTTCATCTGGCCGATCTTTATAATCTGTATTTGCATCAGCTTGTAGCGATCTAATAATAACTCTGGGGAGCGCTGCACTGCCTCCAACCGCCTCCACCACTCGCCATCCGAACCAGCATGCGAGTTGCAATGAGCGTCGTCGTCGTCGTCGCCGTCGGGCGGCGAGTTCCGGCCGGGAGAGAGATTCTTCAATTAAAACTTATGTTTATTTAGTATTCGTGGGGCGGCGGGCGAGGCGGGCGAGCGCAATGAGGAATGTTTAACCGAAATAATAGGAGACAGTGACCGGAAGAGAGCGTATAAACGAGGGGATAAAACCGGGAGCCGCGGCCGCCAAGGCGCGCATCGCTCCAACGGATTCGCTCTTCGTTTCGGCGAATTCTTTGCTTGTTTACCGCCGAAACGCGCTTCCCGAGCCTCCTGCCCCCACCTCTCGACACACACCGCCTCGGGAATGCCTCATATGCATTCGTTTTCTACTCTGGAGTTTCCTCACACATTGCGATTTTCACTCGACGCCTCCTCATCGGAACAAACAAACGGGATTCTAGAATTTTATGTTATGGTATGGTAACCAAAAAATTCTGCAACTGAATAATCGGAATTTTCTTTCTAGGAACAATCGTCGAAAAATTGCTCCGGAGATAACAGCTCGGGGTTCTGTTAGGGGGGGAAGATTGGAGAAAAAGTGCAACGCATTAGTGGGCAAATCCTGGAAAACGGTGGTCAACGAATGACCGTTAGCATTGATTGCCGTCCTTCGTCAGCCGTCACCTCAACCACCGACAAGATTACCACCCCCCAGTCGCACACCTTAGTCAGCATTGCACACACACAACTCGTGGATCCTGAATCCCCGAATGTTGAATGAAGAAAAAAACTTGAGATTCGGCGTGATTCAAGTCAGCATTCGGCTTGGGAAAATGATAAAGAAAAAGCCGTTCAATAAAACAGCCTACGAGTGTACCCCAAGGGTCCAGGACCAAAGGGGGCAGAAAAAGTTAAGTCGGGTGGTATTTATTTGATTAATATCCGCTTGGAACAACAGAAATGACCCTTAACTGGACAAATTACAGGAAACTGTGATATTATGATATTATGGTAATCTGTAATTATGTAATTATCATCGTTCTAACTTACTTTTATGTTTTTAGCAGAGAAAACTTCTAATTTTCCAAGAAAATATAATTAAGGGTAGAGTCACCCCTTTGATTTATGCAACCCAATATGCACAAACAATTCAGGATGAAATCTTCGAGAAGTTTGAATAAACAACGATCAAAGATACACAACAAACCCAACTAAATATCCAATTATCATTTCCGGATGGTTGCATTTTCGGATGGTTCTTCAAGACGGTATTATAAGGGCAACTATGTAGGACACGGTATCATCTTGCAATCAATTCAGGAGTGTTTACGCTGTCATCTTCCAGGTTAATTACAAAGAAAACATATCAGTTGCTTGCCGCCCCCGTTCCAATTTGACGTTTATTACTGGAATGACGTCCACAGAACAATGAGGTCGCTCTCATCTAATAACCTCTAATCGACCACGAAGTTTGTGATTAAAAAACAAAACAACTGCGACAAACAACCGCGTAAACAAGCGCTGCCGCCCCCCGAGCATTGCACGCCGTCTGTAATTAGTGGATGCAACTAATTAGAAGGGGGACGCTGCGCCATCATATTTCCCATTCGTAATCGGCCGGCGTTTATGAATTATGAAGATGACGAATGCGCCCAACTCGGGGGGGCGGCTGTGATGCGAGGAGTCCGGGGTTGATCGAAGCCACCCGCCTCGATATTTATTTGTTTACGCATTCTTGGGTGTTCTGCCATCTCCGCCATTCGCTTATCTGCGTTGCAAATCAGCGATATTAGCAGATATTAACGGCGATCGCCCAGCTCCACGACACACAAACAACGGACGGCGCTGGCATCGGCGGAACGAAAAAATAAAATAAAAGCCGCCCCCCAATGGCTAATGTAACGACAGCGACCCATATGGAGCGTTCGCTTTTTTAAGTGCAAGCAAGACAAATCTGTTGCCATTTACCGACCAGCGTCCACTCCCATGTCCGCAGTAAATGGCCTCCACCCCGCCGCCCCACGACAGGGAGTTGGTGATTGCTAACGCAATATCTCGGCGAGATCTCGGCGATTTCCTCGTCGTTGGGCCGCCCCCGGGCGGATTTGCTGCGGTGGCCACGCATGCAAAGATAAAAAGTTGGCCTAAGCGTCCAAGTCCGTGGAGGAAAAAACAACAAATGGCCCATCAATATGGTGCGTTTTTTGCCCAACATGCACGGGGATGTAAACGTATTAAGCTGGGATGGGGGTGAAATTAAAATGGCTTCCAAGAAGTGAGTAGCATCGGTTTTTGGGGACCGTATTTATTTCTATAACGGAAAGACAATAAGAGCGTCGACTGACTGTATTTGTTTTACAGATGGATCTCGAAACCCAAATACAAACACACGGCGCTTCCAGCTAATCCAGTTGTGAGAAATAAACGCAAAACTCGCTCATCATCAACGGCGAAGATTCACCCCTGCAACCCTCCTAACGCTTTGGCTGCAATAACATTGCCGCCCCCCGAGTATCCATCCAGCCGCAGGAAGCAACAACCAAAGACGTCATAACCTCATTCATCCGGCGAGGATGGACACTGTTTATGTTCCTGCAATTCTTTTGTTTCACCATCATAACAATCGGAATTACTGGACGGCGTCGGAGATGAAAGACAAATATTTAAATTTCATTAATTTCGCCTCCTCAAGACATTGTTGTTCGGGGGGTGTGAGCTGAGGCGGGTGGTCGACCACCGAACAAGAAAGCGTCATCATGGTGAGATTGCACATCTTATAAATATCATTCGAGATAATCGAACGCATAAAAAACTACATAGTTTAATAGCGTTTTGCATGTGAAGTATTGGAAGTGTCGTATCGATGGCGATATGCGACCGAAACTGAAGAGGGGGATGTGTGAGATTTGTGCGAGCATTTTTTCCTTCGCAAAGGGGGGCCCCAAAAGCGTCGCTTTTTGGCTTTCTTCTTTATTTCGATGGCAAGCCATAACTTGTCGATAACAAATTACGTATATGGCGACGAAGAAAGAGGGAGCAAAACTCCCTCCAGAAGCATAAAGTACAAAATCTATATTGCTATTAGCTATTTTTTGCGTTATCGATGAAAATCTCATGTGTCGAAAGATATTTGAAAAATTTAAATTTGAATTTGAATCATTGCTAGTTCATGGACAACATACTGAGGGCGCCACCTCATGGACATATTGCAGCTAATGTCAAATTGGAGTATGCCTCAATTTTGGTGTATATCATGCACGCAAGGTTAATCTGTAACGGTTGCAACAGTTAGTCATCTCATTGGAAAGAAGTCCACAACGTGTTTCAGTGTAACGCGAGCCAGCAGTGCAGCCAGGTGCAGCAACGCAGCGGATCGTCGTGTAGTGCAGCCGAAATCAACAAATTAACAAGTGAAGCAACAATTCTGTGCTAACCTAAAAACGACCCATCCCGTTGGAATATCCAGGTATGATACGATCATTCATTTATGCTGTTGCTATGTCCTAATCCTCGCCTCGACTCGTGTATGCTTCATTGTAGGGAAAAAGAAGAGCGAACACGAGGCGGGTCGTTCCGGCGTGAAATCGCACTTATTGAAAGAGTGCTCCGGCAGTATACACGCAATTGTGAGTCGTCGTATTTGCAGTGCGTTGATTGTGCATCCCATCGCATCGTAGATCAGCAGCGCGAACCCCATGCACCACACACAGCTCCAGACGCCGCGCCATCGTCGAGAGTGCCGCGTGTTTTCGCCGAAAAAGAGTGCAGGCGACTGTGAAAGCAATTAAATGGGGTATTGTTTACCGAAAGTGTGGCGCATTCGATAGCTGCGAGCCCCCAGCGTGCAGGCACTACGTGGACGGCGGAGTCGTCGCTGGCAGGCGCTGGGTGGTGAGTCCCGATGAATGCGATGTATAAATATTCGGCGGTTCGACGCTCAGCTCTCATGCATCCATTTATCTAGATAACGCCCGTATAATGCGAATCCAGTGCACGCATTAATAGTGGGAGAAAGGGGCCGCTCTCGGTGGCGCTCGCCGAGGACTATATCTGGAGCACGTCGACGTCTTCGCCGTTTCTTCAGCCGCCTTCACGATAATCGCCTAATCCGTGCGACAACGAGTACTCTCTAGTCGTAAGTACGTAATGCCGTTTCATGTGCGCATTCGCATATTCAAATTGTTTGCTCGGATTCAGCGCACATATAAATTTATCAAGCTTTCGGCCCTCGAACGTAAGTAAGTAAAGTGTGTTGTTATTAATTGCTTATCGCTTGACGCTCCCCATGCGTCCCACGCCCGAAAAAATACGCTTTTTGTTGTTTTAACATCTTGTTGTCATTCTTTCAGATCCTCACCACGTTTTGCATCCGGCTACGGAGGGGACAGCACGTGGAGCAAGCAGCAGCAGCAGTAGCGTCAAAAGCCGTCGATGCCACCTTGGTCGAGGTGTTTACATCGTTCATCCCGATGATGGCGATGGCGGCGAAGAGCGGGCCAGTCGTCCGGCGGACCTGGAGGAGAGGTGGAGGCGGCCGTCGAGGAGGAGGAGTGGCTGCTATTTCAAGCAGAATAAACACGTGGCTGTTTTCTTTGTTCCGGCAAACTAAACAACCATCGGCGAAATCCAAACAAGGCCGGCCAGTCCCCGAAATTCAATTTAGTCTTTGCATGCGGGGGCCACCCTCGTTGGCGCGTGTGGCGCGCGCGGAGGCGGCAAAACGTCAACAGAGCGCGCGGCGATGGCATCTCATCGTTCCGACTTCTAGTTGTTGCTCAAAGCGCTGTTATGCACACTCGACTCGCCACGAATCGGCCACCAGGAGCACACCAGGAGGAGGGTGACCACGTTGCACCACGTCGGCGATGTTGATGCTAACAGCATCAACAACCAGGAGATACGTAAGGCATCTTTCAATGTTTCATATTCTGTCAGTTCCTTCCTTATCCATGCTACGCAACCTTGAAAAAAAAACTCCTTGGAGGGGACAAAATTACTTCTTTAAATTGAATAGCGCCCCCGAGAAGAAAGGGTCAAAAATGCAACGTGTTCAAAAATTATTTGCTTACTTTCCATTCAAAGTGGATTACGGATGGATAAAAGCGCATGGGGAGCGCTGAAAGTTTGAAGGGAATTTATTGACGACGGCCGCCACGACGCGTCACGACAGCAGGCAGCGAGCGGGGGCGTCGGTGGCGGCTTCAACGAGCTGGAGCATCGCAGCATGTTGCGCGCAAATGTATCGCGTAATTACAGGATTTCGCCTGATTCTTCATGCCAATTCGTGATGCAAATTCTTTGTAATAATAGCCGCCTGCCGGAAGTGGAAGTACTGGAGTAAACCCGTGGAGGCGGCGTCGCATTTAATCGTCGAACCCGCTGCTTTCGGGAATAATGCATAATTCGACGGTGTTTGTGTTTATTGATGACGAACGGCTTGACGATTATGCTTTATTGTCCCAATTTATCCTTTTATTCAGGGGGGAGATGATTAAATTCAAACCTCATGAAATTCCCTATAAAATTTTATCTCCCTTTTCTCCATTGAATCCAGAAATTTGATTCTTCCTGTCGAGTCAAAAACCTAAATTCAGTTTATATAATTCTATATTTCAGTGTAATGATGTTTTTAATTTCTCAATTTTGTTCAATTTTAGGACACCCTCTCCGAAGGTTTTGCCCCAGGTATTGAGTTGCACGTTGTGAAGAGATGACGATTTCGTTTAGGAGCGATTAAATTGAGGGCGCGCGCAAAGTGGACTCGATGTTGGCACTCACCTCGCTGCCGCCGCCTTCCACCGACTAAATGGACTCTGGAGTGTCGATTTAAGCAGCCATTGACCACGCTAACGCACTCGCTTATACACCCGACATCCGCAAGATGCGTAAAATGCGTCACGCTTCAAGCATGAGGGGAACGTCCATCGTTGGAGTTGACCCCTTCGAAACATCCACGTATACACAGCATCTAAAATATGCGAATGGACCACCCCCACGCATTGGGTCTAATGCACTGCACCAGGACGTTTGGGAGCGTCATCAGGGACAGAGAGGGAGGTATGAGGAGATCGATACATATTGCATTCTCGTCTCAAGCTGGTTGGTCATTTGTCGCACGTGTTGTATCGGTTTTTCATGCACATTCTTGCCGACAAATTTGCGATTCATTACGTGTGCGCTTTTTGCTCGATTCCAATGGGAATTTGCAACGTGTCGCGGTGGCCACTTTTCGTGTTGCTGTTTCAACACGCCCGCCGCGGCCGTGGCTAATGCAGGGAATTGAATTCAGAACTTTCGCAGCGTTTAATTTGCCCTCCACAAGCGCGACACTTGAAATTGCTGCGGAGGAAGTTCACCAAATTCGCGTGCAAATTATATTTAAAAACCGCTCTTTTTAATTTCGACATTATGAGACTCTCCACGTAAACTTTCGCAGACTTGGGGGGAGGGCAATGGCGAAAAAGGTGCGAAACGAGCAGCGGCCACCTGGCATTTGTTAAAACTCCTTAATTAAAGTAGCAACGCGCGCGGAGCGAAAACAAAGAATACGAAAATTAGCCTCATTTCTAATTGCACGAGCGCGAATATCTTCATTTCGAAGCCGAGGCCGAACTTTATCGAACGCATCTATCAACCGGAAACAGCCGCGTTTTAAATTATAGTGGCTGCTGGTGGAGCGTATTCGGGGAACGCACCGCATCTAAACACGAAGTGTCTCACTTTATATTGGAGACAGCTGGCCCAAACTCTTTCAATTAAGATGAAAAATCCGAATGCATTAGTAACGCGCCGCGCGCCCCCGTGGGAGGGTGCAACCCCGCGAAGAACTTTTGCGAATTCACCATACGCTAAGAAAGGGGGGGCGGTTGATGTCAATGCAAGCCCGCAGGTCTTGATTAGAAAGGACACTCTCGCCTTCGATGCTGATCAGCATCGTCCCAACGCCGTCGATATAAACACACAGACACAAACGACGAAGAAAAAAGACATCGAGATGAATTCGCGTGGATTTCAACACTTGCGGAAAACTCATAAAGAAGCCCCGGACCTGGGGGATGCTCATTTCAATATCGACTTACTTGCTCGACGTCGTCGGCTTGCTGCTGGAGACCATCGTTGGGCGTCGTTGCCGCCGATGGCCGCTGTGACGTGGAAAGGTTGATGGCACCATCACCATCTACGTCCTGATCCATAATGCCATCATCCTGCAAGCAGAGAAACGCACGAATCAAATCGGGCTCATTAGGAGCATCAGTGAAGGTAGCGATTTGGGCGAAATCATGTGACCACACGGAGTGTGGCTGCCTGCGATATCATTTTACAAGCGCGTAAAAACACGCACAGGACTCGCGGAATACGGGATGGGGTCACGTGGCGTCCTCCAGGTCCATTGGGGGAGGCAGGATGAGAGTGCACGGGGCACACCTAGGCAGCATGATTTTATCGCTCTCCGGACACTCGTCCATTTCGGATAAACTCCCTCCGAAGCATTTGCAATCCTTAGGCTAAACGCTCCTTTTTACGGCTGTTAGATACGCTCGTTTATATACAGAGTCGGGAGTCGGGACGCCACTTATCGCGTCCACGGCGCGCTGCTCAACTGCATGGACAAATCTACCGAACTAGGTGCATGATTCTCCTCGAGCACCCACAAAAAAAACCCAACGGGAAGCGACCATTCCAGCGATGTGTGAACATTTCTGGTATTTTATTTGATAAACCCGGGTTTATTAATGACCTCTTTCGCTGCATAAACATCCAACGCGCAAGTATCACTTAGCAGAGGCATGGAAATTACAGATGCAAATGAGTAATCCTCGGGAAAAATCCCCAGAAATGTGTGTGGACCAGATAGGGCAGCGGTAATGAAACGAAATTGATGGCTCGAAACCTCAATAATCTCGAATACAAATTGCCTCAAGTAGTAAAACGTTCGTTGGAATCGAGCGAGCGCTTAACTATTTCGTAAGAGTCGGCTTACAGCCTGTCAGAATGCGTATGAAAAATTCGCCCCGATCCAGAAACGGTCAGATAACTCCCGACGTAGACGTTTCGCGCGGTCATTTATTCCATTTAAGGGATAATCTGCAAAATAGGGACGTGTTATCGCATACACTCTCGTGCGTCCGTTTACAACCCCGCTAATACAGTTGATGTGTGTTACAGGGTAAAAAGCGATCCGGAAGCAGTGCGAGAAGGAGACCCTCGACCACCCCCGACAGCAATGGATCCCTCCAGCTTCGACTCTTCGGCTGTTAATAATATTAGACAGAGGCATTGCAACCCACACGCCTCCATGGTCAGAGGATGAAGAGGACGCGTATAAATAACACCATCACGACCACGAGGATTGCCTCCCGAAAAGGTGCCATCGAGTTATCGTGATACAGACAGCCCGCACTGCTCGACATCGTCGCCTTGGTGCTGCTGCTGCTGCAGCAAAGCACCCTCATTTCTCAAAACTACAATAGTCCCGGCTGGACGTTCGAGTTGATTATCGAACTTTTCGCCATTCACACTGCCCACTCTGCGACGACGTCGTCCACGTCACATAAAGTACGTATTCTGTCGCAGTCTGCTGTTTCGAGACGTTGGCGCAGCGCTCTTATTTACAATTTCAAATATACGAAATGGTCAGCGATTCACTCCATCACCATCAGGGGTGGTCTGGACGTCTTAATGTGCGCGCCATTGAGTACTAGGTTTTTTACGAATATCCCCCCAACTGAACTACTATAGTGCAGAAAAGAAATCCGGAAATTTCTGCATTCTAATCATTGGAAATAATCACAGATAGTATCAAATTTGGAGGGTGAATGTTTAGACTGATATCAGACATTTAACGACTCCTACTTGTATTTTCTTGCTCTGCAAAGGGCTGTTTACTTGGTGATTTCCCACACAAAATAAGACACCGCTTGGGGGCGCATACTTGCGCGACATCAGCATGTTTTGCCATCCTAAATCATGCCGACTGTCAGATTTGATATAATAACGCAATCATAACGTATGCCGCCCTTGGTATTGATTAGACCAAAAAGGGGTAAGGAAGTCTTCGCCGCAAGGCATCCCAAACGAGCAAGGGTGCGTACGAAACACTGGATGCAAGTCGCGTTTCTTAGCCCTCCTCATTTGTTTGCAATGAATAATACACGGGCCTCGAATCCGCCACCCACGCAACATCTCAAGACCCTTGGACCCAGCATAATACACGATAACTTGTTTTCTATAGTCGCACATAAATGCTATACAAATCTAAATTATACATTTAACTCCACTTGGGGAAGTTGAAACTGGCCGCGATTTTGACGCGTGTAGCAACTAGAACTTGCAAAATCAGAGATTTAATTGTGTAAACATGAAGGTCGCACTCATAAATTACCAACGTAAGACTCCACGGGAACAATAAAAGTCATTAAAAACACGACGGCGGTGTGATAAGCCGAAGAGAAGAAGTAATGCAAGGCGGCTTGCAAAAAATAACATCAAGCTTATAAATATTCAAAGGCGGATTCCTTGCGGCAAAAGAAGGGGAACCACGGAGGAACGTTGTGATATAATTGCGGCGGCATTAGAAATAAAAATCAAATTATCGCACGCTTTTGCCGCCCCCCAAAAGAATCACCGGTGTATCGAGTGGCGGGCGGCGAATGTGAAGTGATACGCACTCGAAAACGTGAGTGTGAGGGGCCTAAATTAGGGGATGATGGTATGATTATGACATTTTTTACAGCAAAATAACGCCAGGCTTCGCTTACGCCCGAAAAATATTGCCTACGTGCTGCGAATTTAAATGAAATTTATATTGTGTATAGTAAAAGTTTACGAAGGCGCGAGCGGAAGGTGTCGATGCTGGAAATGCGATTTTCCGTTGCATACTCATAAATTTTCTTTCGTTTTTTGCCCCTAGGTGGAAGACTTCTTCTCCCAACGTCAAGTAGCACCGAGGATTTTCCCAGCTTGAATGGTATTACTTGATTACAATGGTTGCTAATGGGGGAATTTCTGATTGGAAACAACGAATTTTCGACAAAAATATCTTCGTAGGTAAGAAACAGCGAAATTTTAAATTTCCTTGTAACTTTTTTTCGGCATTTTTAGAAGATCGATTGGAACAAGGCATTGAATTTTAATGTCTCAGGATTGTGCAATTAAAAGCCTCCTGTTGTCCTACAAGAGCCACCCTCGACGACTGCTGATTGCTAAGGGCAAGAAACGAATCGGAAGAACCGAATGACAGCGTTCGCAATTCGAAATTAAAGCCGAAAACATAAATTAAAACCGAAAAAAAAGGAGAGCAGCAGCAGCAATGAAAAGATCAGCGCGAAGCATTTAATATTCATAGTAAGTCTTCGATGCAGGGGTTGCACGCAATTACGATTTCCTGGCTGTTCCTCCCGAAGGGTGCTAATTATATGCCGGGAATTTCAACCACGACCATCGACATCGCGCCGCGCATTTGTTTCGACTTCTTCCACCACCGGATTTC
>JARJDZ010001118.1:0-30429 GCA_030264555.1 Aleochara sp. GC000083
CCCGCGAGCGGTGGCGCCCTCGATTGATGGTGGGGGCTGTGGCGATTTTTGGAACTACTTTTCGGACTTAGAATATTGTTCAATTTTTATTCTTGTGCCCCGTTGGGCTTAGAATATTTTCGGCCGAACGAATATTCACGAGCCGAACCGAGCAACATCAATTCGGCTTAAAAACTTTTTTACTTTTTTTCCGGCGCCGGGATTCGAACCCAGAACTTCGGAATGAGAAGCAGTGAACTTCTCCGCTCGACCACCGAGCTCTTCTACCAAAGAGAGTTTAAAACTTCTATAAATGGTTACAGGATTTGCACGAAACTTAATACTCCCAATGCATATAATGCAACCATTCTCGTCACCGTTTGCTCGTCATTTTTTGCAGACGTACACGATCAGTACTAGAGGATCATGAATTGCGAAATTGTAAATTACATTCGCAATAACACGTTCATCCGATACAAATACGTGCCTACAAGAAAAACTGCACTCAATTATTGCAGCAAAATGTCTAACGCTGCCCAAAGTTCCTCCATCATGCAATGCCGACTCTACCCATACTCGCAGATTGTGCAATAATGAAAATAATAACACATGTGTTCACACATTGAACACACCAGAATAAATTATTTAAAAAATACCTTAATAGTTTCAACAAAAAGTTCAACGCTGCCCGAAGAACCTCCATCATGTAATGGCGACACCAGCCATACTCGCAGAATCTACAAAGATTAAAATAATAAAGCATGTGTACACATATTGAATACACAAGAATAAATTGTTTACAAAATACCCGAGTAACTGCAGAAAAATGTCCTATGCTGCCTAATGAACCTCCATCATGCAATAGCGACGTTAGCCACACTCGCAGAATCTATCAAAATTAAAATAATAACACATGTACACACATATTGAATATACAAGAATCAATTGTTTACAAAACTGCAGGAAAATGTCCTACGCTGCCCAATGAACCTCCATCATGCACTGACAACGTTAGCCACACTCGCAGAATCTACAAAACACATGCGTACACACATACTGAATACACAAGAATAAATTGTTTACAAAATACCTGAGTAATTGCAGGAAAATGTCCTATGCTGCCTAATGAACCTCCATCATGCAATGGCGACGTTAGCCACACTCGCAGAATCTACAAAAATTAAAATTAAATTACACATGCATACACATATTGAATACACCAGAATAAATTCTTTTCAAAATACCTGAATAATTGCAGCAAAATGTTCTACGCTGCCTAATGTACCTCCATCATGCAAGGGCGACGCTAGGCAAACTCGCAGAATCTACAAAAATTAAAATAATAACACATTTTTACACATTTTGAATACACAAGAATAAATTGTTAACAAAATACCTGAATAATTGCAGCAAAATGTCCTACGCCGCCTATTGTACCTCCATCATGCAAAGGCGACGCTTGCAGAATCTGCAAAAATAAAAATATGTGTTCATATACTGGATACACAAGAATGAATTGTTTACAAAATACCTGAATATGCAATGGCGGCTCCAATATTACTGGCAGAATCTGTAATAATAATAACACAGTTGTTCACATATTCAATATACAAGAATGAATTGTTTACACCTATGTTAGTACTTGCTGCAATTTATCTGATACTGGCTTAAATTCTGCTATCATGCTATGTCCAACCATTGTCAGATTACCTATAAAAATAATAAAAGATTTCTTCACATCTTGAATACACAAGAATAAATAGTTTGCAAAATTAATACTTCCTGAAAAATGTCCAACACTGCCTAAAATTCCTCCTTCCACCTACAACTGTATTCGCAAAAGCTGTAAATATACAAATAATGAAACACTTGTTTACATATTGAATATACAAGAATAAATGGTTTACAAAACACTCTAATACTTGCTGCAAAATGTCCAATGCTGCCTTAAATTCTTGCATCATTTAATGTCAACTACAACCATACCTGCAGAATCTGTAAAAATTAAATATTTGTTCAGCTATGCCAAATGTTCACTATCTAATTGAAGTTGCCCAACATATAGCAAACATGATAAGTGATTGCTCAACAATAATAATAATGAATAGTTAATACGATACCAAAATCTTGTAAATTCTAACTAACGAACTTGTTTAGTGTGAACCAGAATGAATTATAGAAAAGAAATATTTGACATGTATGCTGATATAACCAACAAAATATCAACAAAATGTGCGCCGTAACAGAAAGTTGTCGTGTTCAACTGGTTGCCTATAGTAGGGATAAAATCAAAAATTGTTAATTCTACTTCGACTACTCACCGCGAGATGTCTCCGTTCGCCAAGTGACAGAAATGCAAACTCGTTGTGCTTGTTTGGTTGCCTATATAACACAGCATGTTTGAAACTTCCCCATATGAACTTTGGCTACTGGCCACGAGATGTCTTCACTAGTCTGGAAAATATAAAACATCAAATTTCGGTAAAAATTTAGAATTAAAATTAATAAACTAATAAGAAATTGAATTTAATTTGTTTAAATTCGCGAACAAATTTTTTCCTTGTCAGTATTCAATAATTGGGATTATTTAACTGTTTATAACCCTAATTATCTTAATAGCATTAAACGAAAGGTTGGTGAAATATTGTCACCAGTAACATTAAATTTATGCATATTGGCATGGAGAAATTATTAAACCAAAAGATCCCAGAACCAAGGAGAAATCACTACTTTCAATTCTACTTACCATTTGTGTGTGAATCAAATCATATGATGTCCAACATGTAGCAATGATTCCAATAATTGTTGCAAATCCTGTAAGAATATAAATCATGAGGTATTTTACAACTTATTAAAAATACAGGATGAAAAATTTATACAATACCTTAAGAAGCTGCTCCTGATATGTACATCTTTTGATGATTGCTTCACAATATCTTATGTCACTGATAGGATGAAGGTGATGAAGATCCCCAGTAATACATTCAGATCCTGTAAGAGTAAATATGATGAGGCATTTATTCACATATTGAATGTATAGACATAAATCGTTTATATATACCTTACAAAGATTCATCTGATGCTCTAATTGATGCTGACTGCATCAATATGTCCACTGTAGCTTGAAGCACTTCCAACATAAGATGAACACTCCAGCAAACATGCACACTGTAATAAAATATTAAGATATTTGTTTAGATAATCTATATAAAGGATTTAATTATTTACATAACTCCTTAAAGACTGGTAGCTGTTACACACATCATGTGCTGAACATTCAATATATCACTTGATGTTCTTCCCCATATGTGATAAAATCCACTTTCGATTTGACAATAACTGCTTGTAACTTAAGCACTTAAGAAAGCCAAACTGCTTTAATTTTTATGTGCAAGCAGTTAGGGGCAAGTAGGGTGGTTTCTAAAGATGATCTAGTGTATTGCTTTCAAATTGTTTCAGGCAAATCAAAAGATATTTGTATTTATTTGACAACCGCTTTCAAAGTGCTTCCAAAGAGTTTCAAAGTGTCAAATCAAAAGCGGCTAAAGACTCCAGTAAAACATGTCTTATGTTGTCTGTGACAACATAATTAATTAGATGTGTTTTCATGTTAAATATACAGGAATGAAGTGTTTATAAATTACCTTAATCTTCAGCTCTAGCCATATTTAGAATCTGCTTCACACGACTAGTTCATAAAAGCCTTTTGTCTTTTCTCACTCCACCAACAATGCTGCCAAATGTACCAAATCAAGTTTGTTTTCGCGATTACAGTGCCTCTATCGCCATTCAATAGCAACAGACTATTTTCGAAAAATAACGAAAAATAAATAACAAATTACGAATAATAAAGAAAATAAACAACCCTTCGAAATAACTTCACAATACCTCTACAATGAGTGGTAATCAAATAACATTACATAATTTATGAAGCAAAAAATTGGATCGAGGGCAACCGCTGTTCACCGAACAGAAATCAGCTGTTGTCCCCCTGCCGAGCGATTTGTCTAACAATGCAAGGTAAACTTCAATATGGCGCTAATGTCAAAGCGGAATTCATGAGTTGCAGTCAAATAGGAGTGTAAACGAAAATGGATTCAGTCGTGACCTGTGTTGTTTGCGGCGCATCTGAAAAGCTGCTGCGTTGCGCCCGCTGTAAACTCACCTACTACTGTTCAAAGCAGCATCAGAAATCGGACTGGAAACGGCACAAAACGGACTGTGTGAAGATCACCCACGACCAGCGCACGGACGCGAATTCTTTATCTGCAGCGACGGCGGCCAATCTTGCGAATCAGCAATCGACGGCCGCTGCGTACCTCTCGGAGGGCAGCTCCGAGTCCGAGATTCTTGGCGCCAAGACGGAGGTGCTCAATCCCGGCCTGGACTTCCGGGAGGAGCGGTCGTCCACCGAGCGAGCGCTGAAGTCCGCCAAGAAAGCGATGCCGATCAGCGGCGAGAATATCGTCCATCCGCGCAAATCGAACTTCAAAGATTTCCCCGAGAGCGCCGACCCGCCGTTCTCGCACAAGAACCGCGACAGCGTCCTGGACGAGATGTGCCGCAATGTCATCCACGACATGGACGCGTACGGTGTGTGCGTAGTCGACGACTTCCTCGGCGACGCCGAGGGCAAGAAGGTGCTGGGTGAGGTGCTCGACATGTACACGAAGGGTATCTTCAAGGATGGACAATTAGTGAGCAGCAACGCCCGCCAGGACCTGAAGACGATCCGCGGCGATCAGATTACATGGATCGACGGCAGGGAGCAATACTGCACGCATATAGGCAAATTGATCAGCCAGGTGGACGCGCTCATAATGCGAGCGAACAAGATGTTAAATAATGGCAAGCTGGGAAATTACAACATAAACGGCCGAACAAAGGTAATTTGGTGTGGGATTTCGTGAGTGGCCGCTGAATTGCGTCTTAAAAACGGCCTCGTATATATTAATACATTCTTATCGGATGAACGATTGCGATGCCAGGCTTCGTTTGGGGGAGAATAATGGAAAATAGACCACAGTTGGTTTTACCATTCTACACTGCGCTCATCGCAGTCCGTCGTGCGACATTTAAAAATAAATGTTTATATTGCACACGGTCTCGCTTTCGTGCACGCGTTGGATTGGGACGCTCCTTTTCTAAATTTCACCAAGCATGCTGCCAGTCACGTACGCAATATTGCGCGTGTCGTTATTGAGAACTTGTGTTCTTGCCTAGGCTGATTGATATTTTATTCAATTGCACATTTAAATTTGTTTATCGGCTCTAAACGTGATATATATTAGTAAATATCATTTTGTTTAATTATCACGGAATTTACGATGTGCAATGTTATCTAGCAATAGTAGCCGTTTAAGTTACATGTTTGCAAATTGAAAACAATACTAATAGCTATTTATTTATGCAAGAACATTGAATGATTAATTGCACGAAATGTGTGATATTTTTGCTGCGACTACACCTGAAGAATTCATACAAAAATGTTATTTATTCAATTTTGTTATTCATTTTGTTTATCTCAGAAACAAAAAAAAAATTATCAAGGCGCAAGAGGTCTTTGCTATATCGTTAAACATGCTAAAAACTAGGATTTCCATGATTGACTCTTTTAGTTTTCAAATTGGGCATTGGTTTACTTCCGGTTATGATTGAAATAATTTTGAAACCTTGAAAACAAAACAAATGTAATATGATCACAATCTATAACTGGATAAGTAACTAATATGCATTTATTATTCAAGGCAATGGTAGCGTGCTACCCCGGATCCGGTTCACACTACGTAAAACATGTCGATAATCCAAATCGGGACGGCCGTTGCATCACAGCGATCTACTATCTAAATCTCGACTGGGACGTGCAAAGAAGCGGAGGATTGTTGCGAATATTCCCGGAAGGTTGGCGTGGCGATAAGGTAACTAGTCATCGACCATAATGATTGCATCACCTCTAATCTATTGTTTTACTTACCCGAAAAGGTCGCCGACATTGAACCAATCTTCGATCGTCTGCTATTCTTCTGGTCGGATCGCCGTAATCCTCACGAGGTGCAGCCCGCTTACTATACAAGATACGCAATCACATTGTGGTATTTTGATGCCGTCGAACGAGAGGAGGCCTGCCGCCTCTACGAAAAGGAAAGTAAGTATTCACAGCGTCAAGTCGAAAAGGTGTAATATACTGAGCTGAGATTTTACTCACGCTGAACTCGTCATTTAGGAAACCGCGAAAAGGCTCAACTAATGTCGAAATGAAACCCGCTATATCAACCAATCACTCATCTATTTTGATTTAAGTCTGATGCCCTCGACAGACATGTGATAAATAAGAATATATGAATATCTATAGCCCAATTGCAGACGCAGGATTTTTTCGCAAGTACCGCAAATGTAAGTACAATAATACTACAAAGAGACATGTACATACGAGACAGTTTACGATACAAAACGCATTACACGTACCTATGCTAGGTGAAATGCAATTTCTATAAGAGTGATAGATGAAACTAATGTATTGCAACCAGATAATTTATGATAGAATTTAATGCAAGTGCAAAGCTGCAGTTGAAGTATGAACAAAAGCAGTCCACGTTTGTGAAACGCAGTCCCAGTGAATCCAAATACAACCATTGGTGATTTGCAACAAAAGTACGTCACAAATTGTGCATTCAAACTATTTGCCTTTTTCGCACCGTTCACTGAACTCTCAGTAACAGTTTCAAATTCAACAATGCAGTTGTATATGATTATTGGAATGATATAAATATTAATATAAAAAAAATGAAATTATGAATTAAGCTATGAAAATTACGTATTTTGCATTCGGTATTAAAACGTATATTTATAAATTTGATACGAATAATTGAAATTAATGTATGTAGCATAAATTAACAGTTTGTTAGGATCCACATTGGAGAATTTTGGAGTTTTTTGTAACTTATGTATCAAGCAATCTCAATGAAGACTACTATGAATAGAATGGATAATATAATATTAAACTATTTTATATACTACAGCAACAAATTAACTATTAAGATCTAGAACTAGTGCTAAGATTACCTGTACATATATGAAACGGAACGACACGTGTACACAGTGTATGATAACTTGTTTAATTTACATTCTATTATTCTAAGAGACACTAACGAATCGATGTTTTCTAAACTTAAACGTTGATATGTTACCTTTATTTACAAATAAACATGCCTACAATCCAATAGACTCAGGTTTAGAGTACACAATCATCAGCTGCCTCCATAGCTGGAGAATAGCACTTAAATTGAAATCCAGATTCGCAAAAAGATCCCTGAAATGAAAGAAATCAACAATTAATGATGCAATATCAAAATAATCAATAATTACCGGATTTACAACTTTGCACCCCATATATTCTCCTTGATACATTTCAGATTTATCACCAATGACTACCAAATTTGGTAAGGGGTACAAACGAAGCGTGTAGTCAAAATCCCAATTAACTGTTAGGGCATTCAACGACAAAGGACTTAAATGCCCTTGGCTTATAATCGTTCGTGTTATCTGCAAAATAATCATAATTCAAAAATTCTATTTTTTTCCATCAAGTTCTTTATACTCACATAACTATCAATATCTTCCTTATTGGGTTTATGCAAGGTACCTTGCATTAATTTTACTAACACATCAGCTCTAAACACCACGATTTCCTTGTTGCAATATTGTATCCTGCATGGATTTGTTGTAAAAATAGCTTTTGGTACGAAATGTAGCAACTCTTTTGATATTAATTTAGGCAATGGCAATCTGGAAATATTATAAAATTACCAACTGTAAGCATCAATGAAATTAAACTCACCTGGGTACAATATGAGGCATGCATGGATCTAACATACCAGGTACAAAGATAAATTTGCTATTTTCCAGAAGATTTTTAAACTGAAATATCAATTCCCCTAACTGTTTAAACAATTTACGCAAAACGCTAATTTTTGCAACTCCATGGGATTCAGACATGAAATTGCCCATAAATATGAATGCAATTGGAGGACTTTCATCAAAACCTTTGAACATTACTTCCAGTTTCTCAAAGGCCTGAAACAAAATAAATTAGTTTTTAGAATGAAACTAATACCATTAAATACCTGTGGATGATCCAGCCAGACATCAGACATAATCAACATCAAATCAGAAGGTGATTGATTAATATATGCTTTAAGAGACGTCGATTCGCGCAGCAATAATTGTGATTCCCCACCAAAATAATTAAGATTTCCAAATGATATCTTTGAGCTCTCATATCCTTCTCCTGGAGGTAAAATAATTGTAGATACCATTAACTTTTTATCATCATAGACACCATTAACAAGAACAAACATGTTTTCAACAAAGAATCCTCCATGATATCTACAATTAAATAAATTAGATATTTTATATTTCACTTGTTTGTATATAATTCTTACTTTGCATGAGTTAAATCCAGCTCCACAAATCCTGTTGGATCTTCCAAAACAAACTTGCCTTCAGCTATCATAAGCAAGGAACCTAATATAACAGTTTTATCCAAAGTACAGTGTGATAAAGTCAATAGGTAATCAACAGTCTGCAGTTTCAATTGATGGTTTTCACTTGCTAATTTGTTTTTAAAATTCCTCTGGGTTCTTTGAAGTATTGTTGTGTATCTTTCTAGAAACACTTCTGTCTTGCTATCAGGGCCTGTTAGTAATGTTGGTTTTCCAATTTTTGGAAAAAATCGTTTCCGATCGGCATCATAGCGGTATTTAGGGAAATCAAATGCATCAATTACATTAAAGATTGTTTCATGTTTGTCACATCCTGAATTCAAGCATACTTCAATTGCTCTTTCTACATTTACCCTTTCAATACTCTTATCGATTATGTTTTGTTTCTCCAAACTACTGCAGATATTCTTAATACATTCATCTAATACTGACGGATTTTGCAAATTCATATGCTCTGCCACAAACTTTGTAATCATTAGCTCACACAGGTCTCTAAAATAAATTTACTTAAATATTATTAAAATACAAGACAAAATATGAATTTCCTTACTTCCTTATGTTAAATCCATTGAGTTTGAAAGCAGTGTTCAACTTCCTGATTAATTTGTTTGTTTCGTTCATCTTAAAAATCAAATTCACTGTAAACTACTTTAAATAAACAAAAAAAAAGATAAATAATGTTTCCACAATTTGGTTAATATTTTCCCGCTAAATGGCTCAAATGAAAAATTAAATAGCGTTGTTGCCAAGTGTGCCGTAGCTAACAAACACGCGATAGTGTTAAATAATGGTACTAATTCTCTATGCTTTAAAGGCAAGTTTCCATCTTTCTGTGTTATCTATGGATTTGTGGGATTTGTACGATTTGTACAAGCTATCGATGCTATCCATGTGCTTTGGCCGATATTTTGAATAATTTGCAAAGGAATATCAGTGTTACAATTAATAATTTAGAGTTCATAGCCAGGTACATTTAATTTATATAATAAACAATGGATGATGAGGCAGAAACTTACAAACTATGGCGCATTCGCAAAACTGTTATGCAGGTAAGATGCTTGTTCATTATTAAATAAAAATATAAACAAATATAAATGCTTTCTAGTTATGCCATGACAGAGGATATTTGGTAACACAAGAAGAATTGGACCAAACATTGGAGCAATTTAAAGAAATATTTGGAGATAAACCTAGGTTTGTTTTAATTACATTTACATATTTTCATGCATTATAATTTACCTTTTTTTAGTGAAAAGAGGCCTTCAAGGAATGATCTTATAGTGTTGGTAGCTCACAATGATGATCCAACTGATCAAATGTTTGTCTTCTTCCCAGATGACCCCAAAATTGGCATTAAAACAATAAAAACATATTGCCAGCGAATGCAAGTAGAAAATATTCACAGAGCAATTATTGTTGTTCAAACTGGCATGACACCATCTGCCAAACAAAGTTTAGTTGATATGGCCCCTAAATACATTTTGGAGCAGTTCTTGGAATCTGAATTGTTGATCAATATAACAGAACATGAATTGGTGCCAGAGCATGTAGTTATGACACCGGAAGAAAAGCAGGAACTACTTGCTAGATATAAACTTAAGGAAAACATGTTGATGAGAATTCAAGCAGGAGATCCAGTGGCGAGGTATTTCGGCTTAAAACGCGGGCAGGTTGTTAAGATTATTCGTCCATCTGAGACGGCTGGACGTTACATATCCTATAGATTAGTCTGCTAACAATGTAATCATTTTAATTTTATTTTAATAAATATTTTCATATATTGATACCACAATTTTCTATTATATATGAGCTATAAGTAGGAATATGTTATGCAAATTTTATTTATGCAGTACCATTAATTATATTTTTAATTTTTGCACTAAATTGCCTAAAATTAGAACTATTAGAGGCATAAATGATTAAAGATCTCACCTACAATGATGTAATTGGCTCTCCAGGAATGTGAAATGGATTACATACTGTATCTGCATAAATTGTATGTAATTTTCTAAACATCTAAAATTGAGAGCTGTAATATTGATCCAATCTAGAATGTGAATACTTACAGATTTAATTTCATTATCTCTCAGAGCTGTATTTGTGGAGTCAACAACTATGACAAATTTAATTTTGGTGTTAGTAACATACCCATATCTGAAACATTATAAAATTCAGTGGTATGCAGTACTATCAGTAAAACTAACATTTTATGAGTCTCCATAGAATAAAGGCTTCCAAGATATAGCTCACGATGTTCGGACGCTTTTGGGTTTCCATTTAATTTCTCTTCAATGAAATCAAGTGATGATAGCACTTTATATTGTAGATTCAACTCTTCATCAGGGTTCGTAGAGGTGAAATATTTAGGGGCATTCTGTGAAGTTTTAAGTAGTTCAAAGCAAAAACAAGAAATTTAACATTAAGTACTCACGTCTTTGCCAATAATAGCGACACAAATTGCCATTATTAAAGCCGCTGAATGACTATTTCTTAAGTTTGTTTATTTTTTGGTTCAGCCTAGAATGAGTAGTGACACTGCAACGGGAATAAATTTGCCCTTTACTCCCGTTGTCATTTTCAACGTTCGTTTTTGGAACATAACCTAAATGTTAATGGTCAAGATTTAAAACAACGTGCTTATAATAATTACTTGCAATGAAAAGAAAACGAGAAGATAAAGTGCCTACAGACAATGTCGAACCAGATTTAAATGAAACTTTGCACAATATTTTCAATGAAATTGATGAGCACTGCTTGTCTGCACAAGTTAATAAGGCTAATGTTAATAAACCAAATAAAAAGAAAAGTTCTAAAGGTACACACATTACATTAACTAAGACCTCTGTAATACAAGCATTAAAATTACTACAAGGTGGATCAAAGCATCTAAAGCCAGAAAAGAAGGTATCTATCAAATACAACAAATTGTGCTCTGAAGCCCTTGTTAATGTAAGATCAGAAACAATTACCTGGGAGTCTAGTGCTTATTGTATAAAAACAATTAGGCAATTAATTCTAAATAGAGAATGGGAATATCTTAAAGAAATGATTAGAGTGCTTATGAGAGGCCACATCATTTGGAAAAACTATGTAAAAGAGGTAACTCAATTGTAAAGTTATTTGAAAGTTGATTAATGTTTGAATTTCAGATTACTTATATGTATTATCTATTAAATGCTGATGTAATAGATCCTGTAGAAGTGGAGGAATACTTCCAGCTGTGTTTTTCCAAGAACAAGAAGACTTTGAAAGAGTTTGATATATGGTTCACAGAGCAACACAAAAAGGAGGAAATCCATGATTTCTGAATTGCACATTGCTGTAAGTATTATAAGTAATAATAATATTATTAATTAATTAATATCTTCCATTGAGGCTAGAGAAGCTTTAATTAAGAATCCAAATTGGTCAAATTAATTTTAGCTGTGAACAAATTTAAGAATGTATCTAACAGAGATAATTTATCGTCAAATTGAAACGTTGTTAAACCTGAAATAGAAAAATTTATAATTGGGAATGCATAAAATGAAGTAGTTTACCAAATTGATTCTTGTTTTTCAGAATACTCTAAGGATGGGTTGCTACCTGTCTTTCAACGCTCGAAAATATATTTGTGGCGTGTTCTCGGGCTCACAGAATTAAATTTATTGGATGGTTCCACTAATTCAATATCTGCCATGAACATTTCAATCACATCCACTTGTAATTCGAATATTGGTTGCCGATGTTTTAACCAACACAAAAAGTAAGTTTCCGACTTGCTCTAGACCAAGTAATCTCTATTCATTGGCTTCTGCAAAAAGAAATAAATATTTATCATTGTTAGAATATAAATACAACATGCGATAAGAACGAGTAACGAATGATTATTTTGTAAACATTAGTAGCACATGAATTTTTTATTTATAATTGTTTCAGATAATAGGATATTGGTTCATCATCTTGGTTTTTGTCCAAAACATACAATTTGGACCAGATTATCGACTGAAACTATTGCGGATTTCTACGATAGAACCATGCGAGTGCATTTACTGCAGTAAAGGACAACTAACAACAAATTCGAATAACTTACTTCCACTTATTATTTATTATATTAGATAATGCATTGTCATTAATGGTAATTAAATTAAGAATTCTTTTGCTCTGTAAAATAAATTGAAGCATAGTAGTAAATTATGATAAATTATTACCTGTTAATAGCTTAATAATAAATGAGTATTATTGATAAACTCTTAATGCGTTCATTTGATAGTTATACAACAAAATGTGCTGAATCAAAACTATATTATCCTGCAATTTCTGTTTAATTAGTACTGTATTTCGGACCATTTCATAATTTATGAACAATTGTCATTCGTGTTCCTTCGCGGATGTTCGTTTTAAAAATGTCCAGTGCAAGCTCAAAAATACATCAATTTCGTGATTTGCGAAGTTATCACAGACATTCTTTCGTATTTCATTTAACTTAGTTACGGCCCGTTTATTTCCATGTACGGCCACCATTTGCAATTTTTGCATCGTTGCATCTCTCTCACCGAGTATAAGTTGAAAGAGTGTGCTTAGCAACCGATTAAAAGACTAATTTTAACTAAATTAATTAAGAAATGTTTATATACAGGCCTAATTCTGTTTATATGCATCAATTTTCAAGTTCTTACACCAAAGTTATTATGAAATAAGAAAATTGTTTATGATACTGATCATAAAAATGTAACCTATAAATGGGCTGCTAAACAAATGGTATAAGATTGATTATTACATCCTGCTACTTGATAAAATCACGCCTCCACTTCTAATTAACATGGAAAAATCCGAATTGGAAATAAAGTACCATAGTTTGACCACAGAGTAGTCAAGGTAAGTTTTATTAACTATTAACTGACATATTTTGTTTACAATTATTTGCTTCACAGCTAAGATAACAAGTTACTGTTCTAATGAAGTCTGTATTTGATAAGCAGTTTAAAAGCCTCAGTTACAAAGATGTCATCAGGGAACATGAACAGAAGATAAGAATGCATAATCAAAAATAGAAAATGAAAAGTTTGACATTTCGTAATGAAAAATTGCTGAAAAAAGTTTCAGTGGTGCACACTTCTGGCAATTAAGGCAAATCAAAAGGAGCTGTTGCAAGAGAAAAAAGAGAAAATCTATAATTTATTTATTTTTAAATAATCAGTGTAATTCCTAAATTGCACATTGCTGTCCCATTAACTAAAAACTGTAAGTATTAATAATATTATTAGTTGTAAATATCTTCCATTGAGGCTACAGTAGCTTCAATTAACAATCCAAAATCCAAATCAGTCAAACTAGCTTTAGCTGTAAGCAAATCTAGAAATGTATCTAAGGGAGATAATTTATCTGCAGATGGAAAAGCTGTTAAACCTAAAATAGAATAATTTATAATTGGGAATGCATTAAAATGAAGTAACTTACCAAATTGATTTTTGTTTTTCAGAATACTCTGAGAACGGGTTGCGTCCTGTCCTTCAACGCCCGAAAGAATATTAGTAGCGTGTTCTCTGGCTCGCAGAATTAAACTGATTGGATGGTTCCACTGATTCATTAATCGTTTGGCTCGTGATCGTGGCAATAACGATAGCAGATGCAGTTTTCTCTGCACACCATCGTTCGTGTCGTCAATATCTGCCATAATAATTTTCATCACATCCACTTGTAATTCGAATACGTGTCGATGCACGTACTGAAGGAAAACATTGAATCTCAACGTGCGATATCCCAAGAAGGTGAAGAACGACGTAAAACCTAATGGCAAGGGGAAGGCAATCGATTCAACGGCGAGAAAGTATCTTTCAAGTGTTGTAAAAAGTATGTAGCGCTTTTCTTCTGGTAGTTGATCACTAAAATTCAAAATGTATTAATTTCAATGAGTTAATCAGTAATATGCAGATATTACATGTATACAAATCCTTTGTTATGCTCGTATCTTGCATCAAACGTGGCTGCTTTGCATAAAACTTGGCAAAGAAGTCGTGATTGCTCTAATTGTGCAGTTATGTAGCGTGTGGCCACAGCGTGAACGTGCATGGGTGTTTGCGAATGCCATTGGAAGCGACTCATTTTATTTTCTGTACTTTGTTTAAGAAGATGCATACTCAATTCACGTAAATTCTAAAATTAATACAAATTAAGCTAATGTAAATGTGTACAGTGTAAAACACTTTCACTGCTTTCTCTATGCTTTGTTAAATACTGAATTTCTGAAATATACATACCACCGAAATTATATGCTCCTGTTTACTGGCTGTGCAACTTTCTGCCTCGTAAAAAGGCAGAGCATCGCTTTGGCTTTTCATGGAACTCAAGTCTGTAGCTGAAGAAAGTACAATACTTGCACCAGGAGACATTGGTGTACTCGAACGTGATAGAGCTTCCGGTTTGTAACAAACCAAAGATACGAGCAACTTTTCCACAACTTGGCAAGGCTTAAACCGTTGCTTTCCTTTGGCATTTCGGACTAGAATATCCCATAATTTAACCCATAAATCCACCCTGTATGGAACAATTCTCTGTTGTGGTGATAATAGCATCATGCTTGCATTCCACAATGCATCCTGTGATAAAGAAATTGTATGATCATTGATGGTAATATCGACGTCGCAGCCGACACTCTGAGTTGTAACTGGCAGTAAGTTAATTAGTTGGTTGGCATCAGAAGGGAGATTTCTTTGAACTGAAGAATAAGCGCTGCCCAGAAGGAATTCTTTCAAAATTTGTGGAAATCCCAAAGTTGATTGCATTTCAATCTGCGACGATATTAACTAAAATTTAGACAAATAAGTGTATAAAGTCGGAAAGTATTTAAACATATGTTTATACTTCAATTGCTGTATCCACATCTCCTTGATGAACCAAGAAATAATGAATTATAGATAGCTTGTTTTCCAGCGTCGTATTACTTTTAAACGTTTCTATTAATTGAGTATTAGGAACGTGCAAGTCTATAATCTCCAATGTAGCTAAATTAAGCACAGAATAGGCCCCGAAATTAATTAGGGACGTCAGACAGATCTGAGATGTTTCCTCGTATGGCAAAGTAATTTCAGTTGTTATGTGATTCGAGGGTTCATGTATAATTGAAATATCCAACAGTTGCGTGCAAATGCCCGGAATGTAAACCATTAAATGTTCATCTATAAACATAACTGTAGTTAATGAAAATACTCGAAATCAAAAAAGTAAATTACCATATAGTTTGAATAGCGGGCGAATTGTTTTCGCTTTTTTCCATGGAATTCCAGGTATCACACAATGTAGAACGCAACTTTGATGTAATACAGTTACGGAATATGCAAAATGAACCGGAAGTGTATCGTCATCCTCCAATTTAGTATCGTCTTGTATGGGCTGAAGTAATGATGTATTAATTAAATAATTAACTACCAAATGAATTATAGCAATCTACCTGATATAGATAATGATGACAAATGCAGACTACACCCTCGGAATTCGTTAAAACCATTAAATCAAGGGAACAATTGTGAATTCGTAACGGAACTGTATCGTCTTCATAAATGTTGTAAGGATTTGTTGATAAATGCGGCAGATTCAGGGGAATATTTAACTGAAAATGCAACATTAGTAATTTTAATAAAGACATGATTTGTTTAATACTTACCACTGATTCGTGGGGTAAATCATCGTGAAATTGTAGCCCGCTGAGTGTAGGTGAAACTTTCAGACTTTGATCTTGCTCTTCCCCCTCAATCAAACATTTGATTGGTTTCCGGTAATGAATGTAGTATAAAGTTTGATGCACCGAATCCCATTGTGCCCAAATAAATACTCGAAGCAAGGACTCAACGACAAAATTCTCCACGCAAAAAGTATCCGGATGTTCTGTTATATTTAATTGATATTGCAAAACGCCTGAAACAAATTTAGTCTCAATACAAAGTCTCCATCATGATTAATATAGCAACTTACATTCCTCATGGATAAGCAACAAAAACGTCTCCGTTTGGCTCTCATTTAAAACAGATTGCTTCTTGTAGAGGAATTGTATCATAATCTGCTTGGAGCGCTCAATATTTAACGGACATCTCTCATTTGTTTTCAAGTTAATCAGAAAGGGCCGGTAAACAAAAATACTTTCAATTTCTTCTTTGATTACGCAACCCAACAATGAACGAGATGCATTAACGGATGCTTGGATAACATTACTCTGTTCCTCGAATTCATATAGTGTTCTCAGTGTATTATCCGGATAAGAATAGATACCGATAAAGCTCTTTGGTGTGGAGTGAGTTGCCGATGTTTCAACCCATGTAAAAAGTAAGTTTCCGTCTTGCTCTTGACCGAGTAGTCTCCATTCTTTTGCTTCGGCTAAAACAAATAAATATTTATCATTGTAAGTAAATAAATATAAATAACATGCGATAAGAACGAATAACTTCAAGTGTAATACAACACGCGCAGGTCGTGCGAGTGCGAGTGTGAAAATCAATATGAAAATTATTTTGCAAACATTAAAAGATGAATTTGGTTCATAATGAATGAATTTAATGGTTCATTTGATATGTTTCAGATAAAAGGATATTGGTTCATCACCTTTGTTTTTCTCTAGCACCAGAACACACAATTTGGCGACCAAATTATCGACTGAAACCATTGCGGATTTCCACGACCGGCACCCCTTGTGAGTGCATTCACTACACTAAAGGAATGCGCTATCGTATATTTGCACTTGTGTGCGCAAGTTCGAACAACTGACTCCAACTTATCATTTATTATATTAGATAGTGCATTATCATTAATGGAAATTGAATTAAGTCTCCATTTGCTCTGTAAAATGATCGCATTTAAAGCGCTAATTTAGTAAATTATTACTTACTTACAGCTTAATAATAAATTAGTACTGTTGATACAACTCCTAATGCGTTTATTTGATATTTGTGCAAATAAATGTGCTGAAATCAAAACTATATTATCCTGCAATTTCGGTTTGTTTACTATTTCCGACTATTTCGTAATTTGTGAGCAGTTATTCACTCGACTTCCTTCGTGGAAGTTCGCTAAAAAAATGTCCAGTGAAAGCTCAAAAATACATTAATTTTGTGCTCTGCGAAGTTATCACAGACATTCTTTCCAATTTCATTTAACTTAGTTACGGCCCGTTTATTTCCATGTACGGCCACCATTTGTAATTTTTGCATCGTTGCATCTCTCTCACCAGTGTATAAGTTGAAAGAGTGTGCATAGCAACCGATTAAAAGTTTTATTTTAAGAAAATTACTTTGAAAATGTTCAAATACTGGCCTAATTCTGTTTATATGTATCAATTTTCAACTTCTTATATCAAAATTCTTATAAAATAACAATTTTTTTATGATACTGATCGTGTACGGCTGTCAAGTTCGTCATACAAATATAACCTCTAAATGGGCTGCTAAACAAATGATATAAAATTGATTATTACATCCTACTACTTGATCAAATCTCCTCTCCACTTACAATTAGCATGGAAAAATCCGAATTGGAAATAAAGTATCATAAATTGGCCACAGAGTATTCAAAAGTAAGTTTTATTAACAATTATCTTGCCTATTTTGTTTACAACAATTTGCATCGTAGGTAAGATCACAAGTTACTGTTCTAAAGAAGGCTGTATTTGATGAACAGTCTAAAAGCCTCAGTTACAAAGATGTTATCAAGGAACATGAGCAGAAAATTAGAAAGCATAATCAGGAAATGGAAAGTTTAACATTTCGTAATGAACAATTGCTGAAAAGAGTGTCAGTACTGCAGCAGGAACTGCACAGCCTACACACTTCTGGCAAGAAAGGCAAATCAAAAGGTGCTTCTGCAAGTGATAGTCCTAATCATTCCAATCTTCTAATCATTGATGAAGAACTGCAGAAGAGGATATTTGAAAATGCACAATTAGCTAGCCAGGTAACATTTATATTTAGAAACTTAGTAAATATAATGCTTATGGGAGGTATTTTTCAGTTGGCTGATAAAGAATTTGAATTAAGTAATTACAAGGAGAAGATTGATGCATTAGAGGACAAAATTAGACAAATGAGCAGTGAAATGGATGCAAATAATGTAGAATTAACCAAACTGAGGCAGCAGATGAATGCTGCACAGACAAATTCATCAAAGCAGTGCAAGGATTGCAAGGAGGCTGAAACACTGCGCGAGGAAGTCGCACGGTGGAAAGTTGAATGCGAATTGTTGCGTTCTAGGCCCGAAGCTAACGAACAATTGACGGAATATTATGAAACACAGATAGCTGATTTGATTCAGACGTCCTCATCATATAAATCCGAGTTCAACAGTTTGAATGCTGACGTGGATACGTTGAAAACTCGTCTGGAATCGATCCTTCTAGAAAAGAATGCGCTTGAGAGTATACTGGAAAAGAGCAATGAAGAATTGTACACGACCACTGAGAATTATAAAAGCCAGCTGGATGCAATGACCGAGCATTTGGCAGCGCAAAACGAAAAAATTACTCAACAATGCGACGAAATACAAATGTTGAAACACACGTTGAGTCTGAAAAAGTAATTTACACGGTCGTATATTGGTGTACATATTTAATTTAAGTCGATATATTACCCAATTTGTTCATTTACATATAATTTACTAGTTATCATCCAGGCACTTACCACTAATAAGACATGAATATTATGAGTCAAACATGTTCAAAACATGTTTATTTTTCTATACATGTGTTTCTATTGTAGTAGATCATACAAATGGAACAATTCTCTTGATATCTGGTATAGCAAATATATAAGCAAGTTGAGGCTACTGTAATTCCCTAGGACAATCACCCAGTAGAACAGAACCATGGGCGCCAGGTACTCCCTCAATCCAAACGTATCGCAAATGACGCACCACAGGAGCATCCCTGCTCGGCGAGCGGGTTGTTCACAATTTTGAAAGACGCGCGGATCAATTCCTCCTGGTAATCCACGGTGGCGCCCTTTACAAACTCCAGCGATGTCTCATCAATCACCACCTTGGCACCATTCTTTTCAAAAATTCTATAAAGTACAAGGGTTAAAATTCTACTGAATTCATTGGCAATTTGTGTTGTTCATGACATAGAGTTGTCAATGTAAAAGTCAGAAAACAACACAGTATGCGATAACAACTGCAAGCAAAGTACTAAGGGATATACATACTTATCATCTTTGTTTATAGTCTTATCCAGGTCAAACTTGTAGGTGAATCCAGAACAGCCTCCACCTTCAACTGCCACCCTCAGGAATTCCTCTCCCTGCTTAGCAATGTCATTCAATCTCTGTGCGCATTGTTCAGTTATGAGCAATTCAGCTTTTACATTTTGCAATGGTTTGTATACAGCTTCACTAAGATGTCGGACATTAAAACTTCGGCGTAATAGTGCACTCAAGAACATTGTGACTTCTGAATTAGAATAATAGTGATAAATTGCATTGTTTCTCCAAACCTCACATTTGGTTTTTGATCATTTATCTTATATCTATTTTTGTCCCACTGTCCTGTTAGACCTCAAATCTTTGGTGTACAATCACTGACATAATGCACAATAACAAACATTTAATATTTGATATTGCATGTACACAGAGGGTCCCCTGAGAAATAAGAAATTTGTATTACTCTGGTATTACTATTAAATGCAATCAAAATGTCAACATGCCCATAATATCACACTAATTATATCAAATGAACCCACCTTGGTATATATTGTATCAATAATCTTGAATGTTGTTGTATTTAAACTTGTAATTTTAAATATTTTTTTATTCACTTACTGAGAATGATCCATATCAGCTGTTTAAGAGCCTAGGAGGTGCTGCCCCCTGCAGTGATTTATAGCCACTAAGAATTTCTTGGGAAGATTCAAATTATTTGATCGTAATTACGCTTAAACAGTTTAATTCGTCATATTTAATTGGACAAAGTACTTAAATCAATACAAAAGGATATTTTTGGGCGCACGCTAATGTATGATAACGGTCGAAACTGTACATAAGTAATTATAACGGTTTTGGGAACATACAAAGAAGGAATAGGAGTATGTATATAAATAAATATTTTACTTTGAAGAAAGATACTAATTTACAATAAGTAGGCCTTACCTATTAGATACAAATAAATTACCAATAAATACAACACCTTCATCTCAGTATGACATTATCATAGAACTCTTTTGATTCTCGGTGCGATTGATGCTTCTTGAAAGGATTCCACGACAGTCTTTTATTTCCGGTGTGTTGCGCCATCGAACCACTAGGACTCGACATGCCACTTGATACCCCTGAGCTGCTACTATGCGTTGAAACCGAACCCTTGTTAGAGGACTTCGTGGCCTATGAACATATAAATTAGCCAACAGAATTCTACGGCATCTTCTAATTAGAATTACCTTTAAATAATTTCTATCCATTGGTGTTACCAATCGCAGACTAAGCGTATCATCAGCGCTTTTAATTAAATTGACTACTTCATCATGCGATGCCCATTTCACATCGACATCTGATATTGATACTATGAAATCACCCTCTTTCACGCCACCAAACTGTAACAAAACACGCTTAAAGAAGGAGTTACAAATGACTGAAGAGGTAAATTACCTCGCTCAAGGAATTGGGTTCAACTGCAGCGATCATTACAGGCGCATCACCTCGTACAGAAAACCCAAATCCTTCAATGGTACGTCCTCGATGAAGTTGCACCAATCTTGGTGCAGTCCAATGACGCTTCGCTGAAAATATTGCAATGGGGCCCAATCCTTTAAATAAATCTGTAACGCGATACTGCGCAAAATCCGGAGCAGTCAGCGATAGTTGAAACTTAGTTGCAGCTGTAATTAAGGATAATGTATGAGTTATGAATCAATTTTCATTAATTGGTTTGTACTAACGATTAATTTGTGGTGGATCTAACATATCTCTGAAGTCATCCTCAGCTCCATGCGCTGTGTACGCTTGAAGGATCAATCGGTGTGCAATCCTCAGTAAGGATATCAGAGCGTGCTTCCCTTTCAATTCCCTGCACATGCGATGAAGCCGTTGTCCTTCTTCCTGCAACACCAACGATTGCCGAAGATGCGCCCGACCGAGCACTCTCCGTTCGACCTCATCCTTCGGAAGACGAATATCTAACTGCGTGGAAGCACTCTCAACGTGCAGAAACTGCAATGTATCCTTCGTTTCGGCCGACATGTGCGACGCATCCTTGTGCAGGATGCCCATAGCAGCATGAAAGTGCGCCATACCACAATGATATTCACGCTTCACCTGCACCAGTGCCGACCAACTGTATGGCACGTAATCCTTGACTGCTTGCGCCTGAATGAGCTCGTGCACCTGGTGATAGCAATCAGAGAGCTGGGCAGCTTCCTGTGCGAGATCAAAGCACACATCAATGCTGCGATTATCCTGCGATTGTAGCTCCAGTTTTTCAAGCAGACATTCGCGCGCTTGGGCAAGCATCAGTTGGATGAACATTTTGAGCATGTCGGGACCCAAATCCATGGATGGGGCATTCGTGAAGTTCTCATGAATGTAACGGAAGGTGCCCGCTGCTCGCAGGAAACTATCAACAGCCGAATCAAGTCCTTTCGCCGTTGTGCGATCCTGACGAGCGCCGATTTGTGTGTAGACAGCTCCCATGTTGAAAAGGACGCACGCTTTTTCGAATGCAACTGTTCGTTGACATGATGGCACACCTTATCATACAAAAATCAATTATTCAATAGACAATTTTTGATTCAATGCGTTGTTCTTACCTGTTAATGAATCAAACCATTCGAAATATATCCCCAGAGATCTATCAGGTGGAAAGAATCGACGCTCGACGAAATACAACTGATTGTAGTACCGAAAGAGCAGGGCGATTCCGGAATTATCTCGTAATGGTGTACGCATTGCTTGCCGTGTATCCATGAAGTCTGCAATTGCATCCTCGTAATTATGCGCATCTTCGCTGTAGTGTTCCAGGATGAAGTCCTTGAATAGATCTCGAAAGTCTATCTCTTTCGTCTCCTTCAATCCCAATGGGATCATTGGCATTATTGAATCCGTACTGTAACAAATCACTTTTGTATCACATGTGCATTATCCTTTCTCGAAACTTACTTGTCATTTTGGTAGATTTCAACTTGGGAGTTCAGTTCAGCAAGTTGCTCCTTCAGCAGCTGCAGATTCGAATTGACGAAGCTCAGCTCCAAAGCAACAGTCTCTCTCAGCTTCCGGTTTGTGGTGGCTTTGAACAGGTTCTCAGCACCCGCACGTAACCGAAGCTCCTTGTTGATCTCCTGGTTCAATTTGGACCGGCGGTTTTGTAGTTTTCCTCGACATGTCGCCACTCTCGGATCAGAACCCTGCAGCAAAAACAAAATGTTAGTACAACCAATCAAAAGGGTACGTTTTAAAAATTGGGGGGTTTCTGCGTTTACCAAAATTATGATCTCATTTGCATTCGAGATGGGCTTCTTAAACCGTACAGTCTGTCGTCTCACCCACTTTAACATTGCAGCGTGTTGGAACCTCTTCGCGGCGCGTACACTTCACATATTCCCAACATGCAATTAACCCAACTGGTAATTGGAGTGTTGCCTTCGCTTGCGCATTTAATCAGTACTAATTAGCGATTTTACGACCAAATGCCATCTAGATCCGATACACATTATGAACCTGATACGTTGCTATAGTAACAAACACTTGGAACTTGGATTGATCAAAATTGAGTCGTTGGATGATTTCTTGTGGGTGAGTTGATGAAGTTTCTTGGTGCGCTCTACGAAAAGTGTTAGAAGTGTAACCGAGAATGCATTCGGCGCTTCTGGAGGAGGCACGCGGATCACGGATGGAGATGTTGGGGCCTGCCTTCTCTTCCTCCTTGGCAGCCAGCCGCTAACTGTACATTGCGGAAACAGTTGCCGACTTGCGAATGGTCCATTCCGTGCGCGTTTTTATCTCCACTTACATTTGTAATCGACCATATGACTTATGCGCGCTCATTATGGCCATATTTACCGTTCGCATTCGCATCGGCAGCGGCGCAAATGCATGTAATCTCATCGATATGTCGATTGACCCACAGAGTGTTACCGCAGCCAACTTGACTCCGATTCCGCGTGCGGTTGACACGATGGAGGAGGAGGAAGAAGGCAATGCTCTTCAGGAATTATTGTTGATTACCTCCTGTCTTGGTTCGCAATGGCGCGCAAATCAGCGAACAAGGCCGCCTTCCGCTTGCACTAGATGCTCGCATCGTATTTAGAGCGAAGTAATAAGTCTTCATAATCATTATTATTATTATGATTATTATTGTGAATAATTTCATGAGTGCTTAATGCTCGACGATCAATGCACTCATTTAAGGTAGCTAATTGAACAGAAATGCGTTATTATTTCATATATTTTTACCGAATTAATTGTATTAATAACTTGTAATCAAGTAAATGTTTTGTGATTTATATGCGAGATTTCCGCACTCTAGAACTTCTTCTGCAAGTTCAAATACTAAACGTGGAAGCCGTATTCATATTTCAAATTATATACAATTAGGGGAATTAGTTTATTAATTATCCAAACAAACCATAATGAAATTCAATGATGGCGAAGTTAAGTTGGAAGCAATAACACATTAAGTTGAGGTGAGCGCGTTTGTTTGCCATGGGAGATTTGTTCGCGAGCGTTCCAACAAGCATTTTACGTATTTGTAGCATGCGAATACAGTTAATGCCCTTCGGCCATTCCAAGCCATCATCAGCGAAGACAGGGAACCGTAAAGCTGCGTGCGGCATGCAGGAAGACATTCGATCCAAGATGACTTGAAAGAGCGACATGCAACAGCAAAACGAGATGTCTTCACGGACAATTTCACAAAGATAAAGATATGATTCATCAAATATTCAAAATATTTCATTAAGCTAGTTTCCAAATGTAATTCAGAAAGTAGATGCAAATTGTGATTAGCAAATTGTAATTAAATAAGAAAAAATGTTATTATGATTTGTTTTATGTAGTTCAGAAATTATTAGTTCAAACTTAAGTCAATTTTTGTTGAAGATAACTGAAAATTTTTGAAATGAAATTCAGAAGAACTCAAAATCAATTCATTTTTGGTTAATTAATAATATATTTCTATGTAGTGATTGACAAATTAAATACAACTATAAACGATCAGGATATTGACATTCAATACAGAAGTAATTATTTATTCAGTTTATGAATATGTATTAATTAAATCGTTGATTGAGAATCTAAATTCTCAATCAACGATTAAATCATTACATGTAATACACGTTGAATTTCCAATAAGATTTTCTGAATTTATGTCATGAATTGGTATTATATCGATATTACATATACTTCATTCTGAATTTCAAATGAGGTTTTCTGAATTACAATTCACAAATCTTAATTTCCTTTGATACTTTCTTAATTACATTTAACAAATATGAATCAAAATATTCTTCTTTTCAGAAACATATTTTATGTTTTCTGAATTACAATTGGAAATGATATGTCTTCCCAGATTTGGAACTTCAAAGTTCAAATAATAATGTATTTCTGCTTTTTATCAGTTAACAATTATCTAAAACCTCTCATTTTCTTCGTTCGTTCATTCTTCGTATATTGATTGCTCGGGACTAAAAAAAGTTTTCAATAATCTGCCTGATTTGATCTTCGGAATTAATTTTTTCCATGCAAAAAGTTTTCTAAGGATTAAAGAAAAATCCAGAAGTAGAATATCATAAAACAGATAATCCAAGCTCAAGAATTTTTTCTTGGTTCACTGTTGCTGAATATACAAAATAATGGCATTTTTAGAATTGAAGAGTTTTGGATGTTAAATATCGAGTTGAAAACTTTTGAGAAGATAATTTTATTGTTAGCTGATCCTATAATAAATATCTGATAAAAACAAAGGACTAACTTATGTCTTGAACTAATACTTCTTCTTAATAAGCTCAAAATGTGGTTTCATTCTTGCCCACTGAGGTCAGGTCACCACAAATTACCAAGAAGCCACACATGATAGCTAGTTTCTAGCAAGTTCTATCTATTCCAACAAGTTTTTTATCAAATCCTATCGTGCAAGAAGGAATGAAATGTGCGGTCAACTCAAGCAGCACGTGAAGAAAAGCGGACGGAAAAAAGGCGCATTCTAAATGTGCGTAGCCCAGATAAGATCCCACTTTCTCTCGATTTATTAGCGTCTTGCTGGGTTGCTGCAATCGCGCGTGACAGACGATAAAACGCCAAATATGCATATGGCAGGTGTGGCATTTATGCCACACATTCCTTCAGTCGTTAAATTCAGGACTTATTTGCATAGAGTTTACGACTCGTTAATCAGCAATGCCCAATGATGATGATGATGACGATGAGGAATGTTGGAAGTCAGCTATTTCTTGGTCTTCTGCGTTCTTTTGGGATGCACAATTCAAGTTGAAGATACCTAGAGGAATTGCAGATTCATGGATATTAGTTGATCGAACCGACTTCATAATTCGATTAGCATCGAGTTGGGAGATAATTGAATGGAGGAAGTTGCGCGCCTCGAAAAAGGTACGTAAATGGAAAGCGAGAAAGTTGTCTGCATTCAAATTCAACGTTTAATTGAATAAAAACGTGGCGCGCTTCGATAACGCCCAAGTGTAATTGTTGCAATTCGCGAAATCCATGCTAGAAAAACCTGCAGCATAAGCGCTTTATTAATACATTGTATTATGAGCTGCTTAGACAAATTCCGAAGAGAAATTCACGCAATTATACGTATCAATGATTATTTTCACAATTTGCATTCATCATCCAGGCCGCATGCAACAATTGAGTTCTTCGTTGATGATGAATGCAATGTGCAGAATGAAAGTTTTGTTTTTATTTCATTTGAAAATCTGCATTTATTATCATATTTCTCAACTCTTGAGACAATGCTTCGATTCGGATTGCTCAATGATTTGATGGCACATGAAATTCGAGGTGAGTGACCAGACTCGGGTGTTTCTTGCACTTTTGTGCAATTTCCTCCAGCACAATTGATGCCAGATCGGTCATCTTCAGCGTTGCGTTTCGTTGCTTCCGTGCGTTGTTGTTGGCCACTCTAACAACAACTTGCACCCATTTTATCCGGCCAACAAACTTATTTCTTGCTGGTTTTATCTGCGGTGTGTACTCACTGCGAAATGTTACGCAACAGTCGTAAAAGACAACAACGAACAACAAGCGAGAAGGCTCTTCACGCAACAGCAAACATTACTGTAAGTTGCAACCGTTGAGGAGCGAATTGATTATGCGTTAAATCAACATCGAAACAACAAGAAGTGGCAAAACATCTCGAGCCAGAAATACGCACGGATGACATCGACGAATAAATGTGAAAGCGAACAATTTATTGCAATTTCTAGTTGTAATCGTTACTTCCTAATGTTGTTCTTTCTCCTGTGACGCGGATTTCGTCGAGTTGTCATAGCAGCACCTCGATTGTTACATAAATATTTTATTAAATAATAAATATTATGATGGTCCAATAAACTCGAGGAATTAAATGTCCCATTTGTTTAATTTTCCTTGAAACTCTTCCTGTTATACTTTAACTATTGCAAATATTTTTATAGCAAAATTCGTATTGTAATTCATATGTAAATTTTGCATGCATCTCTTGGAATATTTCCATTCTTTGAATCCTAATTTCAAATCATGAGATGTCTGCATTATTGAACACAAATTAGCATTTTAAATCCTTATTATCTAAGCAAATTACCAACTTGTTGCTGGAGCAACTAATACTAAATAACACTCACTAGTTATTAGTTTATCAATGTGGCTTGCAAATGAATGCGAATTAAATCGTCGTGTACATATTATGGCAGAATAAGAGGAAATCTGAAATGAGATGCTGCCGCGTCGATGAAATAATTACGGCATGATCTGCCGATACAAAAGTTGACGTTTGTTTTTTGCATGCTGATCATAGTCGTTTGTAATTGCCGCGTTCGTTCGTGCTTTTACTCGCCAATTATACTTCCTGTTCGAGTCAATCAGCAATCATGAGCAAGAGAGCTCGGGCGAACGAGAGAAAGCTGATGGAAATGATTTTGAGCGTTTTACAAAAATGTTGTATGCTATCGCCATGATAGTGTGCAAATGTTGTTGTCATTTATATACTTACAACTTTATCTTCAACCATTAGTGGCTTTAAATGAGGATTTTCTAATTGTGAGTTTTTGCAGGTTTCTTGGATTGAAAATTGCACAGAATTCTAGAAGTTATTTTCATGTTTAACACGAGTTTTAACAGATAAAGAAATAAAACTTTTAGTCTTTGATTTTGTTGAAATCTTCAAATATATCTTCAGATTTCATGAAAATAAAATATTTGTTACAATCAAAACTACAAGAGTAATCCAATCAGAGAATAGAAATGATTTTCAGTGTTTGCAAAAAAGTTGTATGCCCTCTTAAAGATAATTTGCAAATTTTGAATTCATTTATAAACAAAGGTATCTTCTACAAGTATTTTTTAATAAGAAATTCTGGATGTGAGGGATTTTGGAATTTCTTTGATAGACATTCGTTGACTGTTAAAAATGTAAAATTTTGACGGAATTCTAGAAACTATTAGCAAGTTGATGGCATATCAAAAGAATTATCAGCAGCAAAAAGAAAACTTTTGGTCTTGGCTCTTGCTGAAATCTTCAGTTTTTCTTTACAGTGAAGCATTGATACATTCAAGATTGCATGAATAATTTAATCAAGCAATTTATGGTTTCTTAATTGAAATTTATTATCAAGAGTGTTTAAGAAAAACTTAATGAAAAAAAACTATGGAATTTTTTTGAAATTCCAAATATTTTGACAAAATTCTACAATTCTAGAAGTTATTAACATATTTCATGCATAACACAAAAATAAACGAAACGAAAACAAAACTTTTGCAAGAATTATTGAATATCAAAATTCATTCCAAATTATTTGACTGATTGTGAAAAAAAACTAATAGAAATAATTTTGGATAATGTGGTTATTTTGTCGTCAATTAAATTTTCTATAAATGATGTCTTTAAATGTTAATGTTCTGATTGCATTTTTGTAAATGATTGATATTATAGAATGAAAAAGTATAGAAACAAACATAATTGATATTGTTGATAAAGCTTTTAAATTACCTTAAAATTTTACAATTAGTGTATTGAAAATTGCAAGAAGAATTCAATTATATGTGATTAACTGTTCTCAAATCAAATTTCATCTGAAAGAAGAATTCTAAAAATTACTAACAGGTGGTTTAAAGCCTTGTTAAAAAAATTAACAGTAACAGAAACAAACTGTTAGTCTTTGCTGTTGTTGAAGTCTTCAGATTCCCTTGAAATTGTACCAATGGTATATTCATATAGAATGGTATATTCATATATGCCTAAATAATGCAATTTGATTAATTGTTCCCTAATCAAAATTTAGACAGTAATTCACAGAATTCAATGCAAATATCCTCCATTGAATCAGAAAACAGCATCAATGACATTGCTTTCTTTGAATGCGGTACTTCTTCTAAACCATCAAGGTAACAAACAAAACGAAGGAGTCCCAAATACCCAAATACAATAATTACACTCCAAACACTAAAATTACCAGCAAAGAGATTTGAGAAATAGCATATCACTTACTTGAGGCAAGGTAATATCCGGTAAAAGTAACATATTCCAACCTCAGATGGCTCGTTGCGAAAAACGTTCGAAACTCTGCATCAAACGAACGCAACAAACGAACGTGCCAAAACGATTGGCATATTTCAGAGCTCGTTCGAGAAAACTTTTACAATGTTTTACAAGCGTTCACCAGCCGCGTGCGCGCGCGTGCATTCTTTTGTCTTTGCCAACAGCACCGCCAAGAACTTGAGGTTTCTTCTTGCCCGCACGAGCGCACTTCACCATGAAATCCGCACGCGATCAACTGCGCTGCTGGCGGAATGGAACCGCGAACCTCTTTGATGGAACGCGCGTCACGAACTGCGAGAGTGCCCCGGCCAAGAGAACGAAGACGAATGCGGCCAAGAAGATCGCGTCATTCGTTTATACGAGTAAATAAACGATGTCTTGCGCTTTCTTTGAATTTCGCGTTGGTACAAGTCCAGTGGTGGGAGTATTGCGAATTGTGTACTAGAGGAGGTGGTTGCAGAAGATGAACCCTCAGAAATGAGTCATTAGTCATTTGTAGAATTTGCTATGCAAAGACTGTCCACTTTTTGGGAAAGTATAATTTAGTCAAAAAATTCTGTTTGAATTTGATAAGTTTTAAAGTCCTTTCCTCAGAAGTTCCAAGATATAATTATAATGGGACAATGTACTTAACATTTTTCATTCACTTTTACGGAAAAATAATATTGGTAACAAGAATCCATATGGAATCCAAAAACATCTTCAAAATTTTAATTTTTTTGGCTTCTTTAACTGCGTATAACTTTTAAATGAATGCATCAACTAAACTAAAGTTAAACCCAAATTGTAGGTCTTGATGAGTATTTTCCAAAAATCTATGGGTTCATGCCCTTTTGGCAACAGTGAGAGCAGATATCGCGTTCAAAGAAAAAAATTGAAAAAAAAGTTTAGCGAAAAAAGCGAATGAAATTCTTAAAATCACTCAAGTTTTCAAAAATTTTCTTATCTCCGAAACTAATGGACCGATTTTGATGATTCAAAGGACACTTCACATATTTTGACGAAAAAATAACATTGATCATGGTCCCCAATCTCTGCGGGATTCGGAAAAACCCGAAGTTTAAAAATGGGGTTCAAAAAATGCAAAATTTTCGCTTTTTTTCGCTCATTTAACTGCCTATAACTTTTATACGATTTCACGAATTAAACTAAAGTTAAAACCAAATTGTAGGTCTTGATGAGCACTTTCCAAAAATGTATGGGTTCATGCCCTTTTGGTCATTGGTAGAGCAGAAATCGCGTTCGAAGAAAAAAA
>JARJDZ010001120.1:0-16506 GCA_030264555.1 Aleochara sp. GC000083
AATTTTATCACTTTCTTTTGTTCTTAAATTTTTGTCATTTGCAAATTCCCATTTGACAATTTCTGTTTGTGTGAAATATTTCTCCCAATTTGCTATTTATATTTTGTTTAAAAATATTCTGTTGTTACGTATTCCTAATCTAATTTACAGTTTGTCATTTGACATTGTTATTAATAGTTTTCATTTTGATTTGCCTTTTCCTTTTCGAAATAACCTTTTGCTTTTTGGCAATTTGTTTAGATTTGTTTTAAATTTCAATTTTGAATTTGGCATCTTGTCATGTTCATTTTTATTGTTTAACTTAATTTTGAATTTATAAACAATTGTCAAATTTTTGATAACTTATTATCAATTGTGTTTAAAATTACCAATTATTTTCCATTTTTCTTATTATTTTTTTTATTTTTATTTTTCTCTTTTTATCTTTTGTGACATTTGACATTTTGATTTTCCTTTTTGTCATTTACATTTTACATTCTTTTTTTACTTAACCACATTTTGCCCTCTTCTACCAAAATTCTTTCCCAAAATTGTTGTTTTACCTCTCCAACTTCTTTTTCACTTCTATTTTCTCTTCGGAAATTTTCTCCACCATTTCCCGAATTTTACATCATCGCATTCGATGATTCGAGCGAAATGTGTGAACCGATACATTCCATCCACGTTTTGGTACCGTACCACAAGAGGTACTCACACACACGTTTACACATAACCATCCATACCATTTTCCATCAGCCTCTTCTTGTGGCATCGAGCATGCTCGACGAAGGTCAGCAACCGGTTTACGTCTCTTTGAGCGCCTCTTCGTCATTGTCGTCCGCCATCCAACACGGCATCTTCTTCGCTTCTACCTCTAAAGCTCTCGTCCGATCAACCGCCAGCCGCAGCAACAGCATTACAATGAAATCGTTGTGTGCGCGATGGTAAACAACAACAACAACGTAAATTCTATTGAAATTCTGTGCCACCGTGCGGCGAATGAATGACTGAATTAGTTCGGAAACCTGAACTCGACGAATTCCTCCATTACGCATCGAGGAAATCAACATCAAACCTACATTAAAACGGGAAATCTTTTAAATCTTCAAATCACTTCCTGTTTGTTCTCAATAAAACGCAAATTCAGTAAAGAAAAATGAATAAAGCTCAAAATCAGTCAATATTATCTGAAAAAAAAGTTGTTACGCCACTGGTATTAATGAAAGCGAAGTGGTCAATTAGAGCTCCGTCAGATGGCGGCACTTGCACATCGAGTGCTCGCAGCCATTATTTAAAGTTTACCCACTTTGCGATGCGCACATGTTGGGGTTGTACGCACCTGAGGAAAATCGCAATATCCGGGAAGAAGCAACAAACTTCAAGTTATGCCGGAAGTTCTGAGTACACATTCTGCTCGTCATGTTGGGGCGCAATTTCGCCATTTTTAGTGCTTATTATTTTTCATTAATGAATCCTCGACAACTTTCAACTTTGCAGTTTGCCAAACAGGATGTTTGCTGTTTGTTTTTTTTTGCTTCTTATTACGATTTTTATAGCAATTTTATAATTATATCGGCGATGATGGATTGCAATTCAAAGTTACGCTCTAGAAACTTTAATTTTTATTACATTATAATCACTGGAAATTATTTATTTTGTTTTTATTTCACTTTCATCAACTAATGAAGAAAATACTTTGCGAAATTCATGATCAATTCATGAATCTTTTAAAGGTAAAAAATGAAGTGTCACTCGTGGTTCATAGATGGCGCTGACATTGACACATTCGTCCACGAGTAATAAATTAATGAAGTGAAATGTTTTCGACACTTTAATTTGAAAGAGTTGAAAAACTCGGTCAATCAATGTGTCAATGTCATTACTCCTCCACCCCTCCCCCCTCTACCCCACTTCCGGTTCTCTTTCGCCCATCTTGAGGGGGACGCCATTGTTCCAAGGACACAAGGTCGTCGCTTCCGCACCACAAGCACATATTAAATTCCCGTTGGCGTTCATAGAAAATCAATTACCAAGTACCACCCGGGATCTTTACGAGCTCATCATTTTGCGCACAAAGTTTTACCCCCTCCCCCCACCAACCCCCACTCTATTTATACTCTTCCTTACACGTGCAAGGAACACCCGACGGTACGAAGACAACGAAGGCATAAGTTGAGCATCATCTGGAATCCATCTAAACTTTTAAGTCGACTCCACACTCAACACAAAGCGATGAGGGCGCGCGCGTCGAGGTCACCCCATGCGATACAAGCACTTCTCCATGAAATGGACCTTATATCGTATATACGTCATTAGATCTTTCGGGATGAATCCCGGATGGGAGGAATACAAGCAAATTTAATGGGATAATCGACGACTGCAAAAAAGTAAAACCGACTGGGGTGGTTAATATATGCGTTGGGATCGAGGTTGGTTGTAGGGGGCGCTGTAGTCGGCGGCAGCGAAGAATTATAGTTGGACGTCGAGGAAACCGGAAGTGGGCAAAAACGTCGGGATTCTTCCTACTTTTAATTCCATTCGTGGAGCTGGCATTATGTACGCGTTCGCTTGGTTGATGCACGCAAAAAGCAATTCAATTAATCAAAAAATCCCCTACGAAGAAGGAAGGATTTTGCAAAGCGCGCAGTTTTCTTGCAATTTCATTTTCTAATGTAGTCCGAATTCTTATTTTATTCAGTTTCATCTCGGTTTTAATGTTCGCTTTTGTTATATATGTTTTTTTTTGTTTGAAAATTTTAATTAGTTCTTCAAGAAAGGAAAAAAGTGGGAATTTTCAAGGATTATTTTATAATTTTTAAATCATTTGTAGTTTTGGGCAACTTTTGACCTTGTTTCTTAAGGATATCAAATGAAATAATCTAAATAAAAACAAAATTATTTCAAATATTTGAAGACATTTTAAAAAGTCATCATAATGTCTTCATAGATGGCGATTTTCATTTAATTTTCTTTTTGATAATAGGAGTAACATTATGAGAATGTCAAAGATATATCTTTCGCTATCATATCTTTTTTATGAACCTAAGAATTTAGGATTTTTTCCAATTATTTTGTAATAATAGGTTCATTTTGCAATTCCAGAAAAAATTTCAAGAATCCTTTCTCTGAAATATTAAAAAATCTTAGTTAACAGATTTGCGGTATAATTATCAAGATTATTTTGCAATATAATCATAGATGGCGATTTTGAGCAGATTATCAACTAACTCCTAAAATAGGAAAGTGACACCGAAAATATACTTACTTATTTCTTATATAAAATCCGCCATTTTGTATTTAAAGTTGTCAATTGGCTTTTGTTAGTCATACAGTATTTTACAGAAAAAAATACCTTTCTCTATCTAACCATTGATTTCGTCAAATTATTTATACAAAAATACTCTAAAAATCAAAATCGCTCTAATTCTGTCTTCATTACTTCATTATCTCACATGTTAAATAAACATTGTAATCTAGGATAATTATCCTTTACTATCTACAAATGAATACTCTCACACTCAGAAAACGTGAAATTCATCTATTTATCCACGGTTCGTTCCTATGCCAGAAGGATATTCATCGTCCTGCAGACATATTGTCGAGGGTTTCAGATAGGATGCGCGCGCATACAAAAACAGGGAACATATAAGGGATGAAGCTTGCAGAGCGTGTGCAAGCAAGCAAAGCAAAGCCACCGCTCGCTCGCGAATCCAAGATTTATGCGATGTGCCTTGCGTTTGCCAAGCTTTTCTCGCCACCATTGCCTCCGCCAATCCTTCCCCCACTCCAACCAGACCAACGTGGTGTACTAATATTGAAAAGCAGCAATGCAAAACATACGGGAACAAAGTATATTTCATCCAATCATTAGTGGAGTTTACAAAACAATGCAATTAGTCAAGAAAAAATTTATAATTTTTGAGATGTCATGGAAATTTAATTGAAGTAACATAAAAACCAATTTGGAGTGGTTCGACTATACATTTTCGGCAGGGCTTGTATTGCGAATTCTTGGCAAGAAGTCACAGGGATCAGTGGAGCGTATGGGGAACGTGCTTGAAATTTGCAGCACTGGTTGATGATGCATACAGTAGATATCAATTAAAATTAGACAATTTTCATTTTTACGCGAAATTAATTACATATTGAAAAATTATCCTGAAAAAAGATATAATTTTCATGGGAAATGCTATATTTTTTTCATAAACGTATAGTATATATCATTTAAAAATGTACAATTCCAAATTAATTTCGAAAAATTGATCTTTTTTTAAATTTTAAATCGTTGTCATAGAAATTAAATGAAGAACAATAAGAACAATAAATAAGAACAATATTTAAATTTCCAATATTTCTTAATTTTTATATGAAAAATACTATACATAAAATTGTCCTCCTACTTGAACAAAGATTCAAATAACTATGGCGATATCGACGCCATCCACCATGATGTTGCTGGTGGTGGTGGTGGTGGTGGGGGTATGGGGTGGCTTTAGGTTTCGGTTTCGTCCTTTACCGAACCGAACAGTCTGCAGCTCAGTGGCGGCGATTTGGCCCGGTTGCCTAGAAGCGCCACCAGCGTCTTTTGAGCTGTGTTGCTGCTTCTATTTTCTTTGTTGATTTACGCCCCCCACCCCCGCAGCTTCCGCGCCGCTGCTGTGTGTATATGGCAGCCTGCTAGATATAATTGAATCGCGCTCTATAAGCTTTCATTCATTAATTTGAATATATTATGTGTTTCCTTTGATATTCGCATCGAGAAATATTTTAATGTGATGATGAAATTCTCGTTTAAATTCAATCTCTTAAATAGTATCCTTCAAGTTTATATCACGTGGATTTGCATTAAAAAGGAGTATTAATGTTAAGACGCAGAGATTTTCTGGGATAATTTCTGAGAGTGAATTTTTTACAATTTTCTTTGAAGATTACTGTAGAGAATTTGATTTACAACGTATTATTTTAATCCATATATGAATTTAAAATTTAATTGAATTAATTTTTTGTTCTAGTAACTGTCTTTTAGCATTTCTCTAGTTTATATTATCTGTTTTTTATTAATCGCAATTTTCCAAAAAGTTTCTGAGATTGATTTTTAACATAATTTTTTGAAAGTTATTGTGGACATTTTTTTAATTTTGTTTCGTTATTTTTTTGGATTAATATAATTAATTTTATTTCTTATTCCAGTTACTGCCTTTTAGCAATTTTATATTTTAGTAACTCTGTTTTAGTAATGTGACAATTCTTATAAAATAAGAAAAATTACTAAAATTAAAATTTAATTTTTATCATAAATTGATGATCGCAATTTTTCATCTATCTTTTAACAAACACCCCTTGTATTTTTTGTATAGTTCACCCACTTAAATTTGATTTTATAACATTCAGAAATTATTTTTTCCATTATTTCATGATATAAATTAACAAATAGAATAGAACTTTGTTATTGTATACCATAATGGATTTTGTCCATAATTTTCATAAAAATGTAATAACAATTTTGACGCACTAACAACTAATAAGTGCACAGTCCGCAATTGTAAGTTTGTATTCATTTCCAATTCATGAAATTATCACCGAAACTTGCTAATCAACTTCGTGTTTATATGGACAGTTGATAAAAGCCAGACCGCGATAATCAAGCAACTTGCAGCACTTCTTCCACAAGTGCCCATTATCGAACGAACGAACGAACAGCGAAGAGCACACACAAGTACTAAATGCATTCCATGTTGTAATTGTTATCTGGAATGGCGCTGCTTAGCTTAGTATTGAGGACAATACCGGGCCGCCATTACTACGCCGCCGCTTGCTTATTGTTGCTAATGCACAACGTTCGGCAACAATGCCAACTTATCCCGTTTTCATGCTGCCGAAGAACACCAAAGTACTCACATTGTGCAATGATGAACGGCCAAATGGAGCACTAAACCGCAATTACGTCCTCGTAACGCGATTATTGGTTCGTTTAATTGTTGAAAATGTTGTCATTTTGGTGGAAAGTTAGTATTTTGTTAATATAGTCTATTCCACCTCATAACAAAACGTACGAAACCAAATTATGATTTTATTGGATCACAATATAGAATCGACTGTAGTTTGTATGTTATAGTATTTAACAAAATATTATAAAATATATAATTTTATAACATTTTTAACTTATTCTAAAATGTGTTAAATCATTGAAAGTGAAGAAATTTTGTAGCTGAGAAAATAATTTTATAATTTAATTGCGTTATGACTATATATAGTGGATTCCATCTCGTAACAAAACGATAAGTTAGTAACTAAAATTTAGTAATTTATTTTTCAAAAAATGCAAATTACCAGTTCTCTTGTGGTTTGCTCACTATTATTTTTTTTAATTTTCGACAACATGCTTTTTAGTATGTAGTATGCAAATGATTGGCATCATCCTCTCTGCATGCTCTGTTGAATATAACCGCAAATTTTACGGTGATAATTCCATTATATCTGTCTGCCAAATTTCCGCTATAATTTTTTTTTGTGAAAAAAAATCTTTCTGAGCATCTAAACACTCTTGAGAATCATTATATACTAAACTTATAAATAGTTAACCATTTTGATATAAATGGGTAGATTCTAAAATATCAGTCATATCGCTGAAAATTTAAAAAGTTATGGAATAACCTTAACAAAATAAAATACAAAGGTTTTTCAAGAATTTATAGGAAGAGTAGAAAATAGAAATAAATACAAAAAATGATAAAAACTACTTAGTTTTTCCAGAAATTCTAGTAGTAAAGTAAATTTGACGAAAATATATAAAAAAATGAAGTTTTGCATAAGATAAATGATTAATTATATTAGTATATGAAGAAGTATTTATCTTAGTGTTAGTTTACGCTCCACTAACACTAAAAAAATATATAAGGGACGTCCCAAATTTTCATAATTTTCTTGTATCAATATAATTACTAAAAATTTGAGAAATTATATAATAAACAACATATTTCAAATTACAAGCTTAGACCCAAAATTATTAGAACATACTTACAAAAAATGCATAATGGATTTATCAGAACATTTAAAAAATTAAAACTTGCAATGTTTTTCTTCATAAATTATGGAGTATCTTCAATATGCTAATTGAATATACAAGGGTGATCCCATAATTTCCCCTTTCAAACATATGTAATTTTGCTTGATTTCTATGTAAAACAGTAAAATTACAGCTTGTAAATTCGCGTGAACTGTTTAGTCCTAACAGTAGAAAATATACAATTACCAGATACAGATATTAAGACAACACCGTTTTTTTTGCACGCGAAATTATCTGCCTGTTATGAAACAATTTACTCCTGTTTGTTGCTTTGCTACATTTTTGTATTTGGGGCAGCTGGCATACAAATTTGATTTTCGTTCCTTGCACGCGGGCACTTTTAGCGCGCAGAATGACCAACCTAACCTGATGTAGCACGCAAAGTCAGTATATTATATTAGAATGTAGCGCGCGCATATTACACAAGAGAAATTATAGTAAATGCTACCTAGTGTATAGTAGTCAAGCAGTTAAGTTGTATCCTACTCACTCCTCATCTTTCTTCCTCTTTTCCCTTCTCTTTCTCCCTCTTTCTTTCTCTGACTATATTTTTCGAAGCGTTTGTTTAAATTTCTCGAGCATGTATATTTTCCCATGATAATCACGAGCAGCTTTTTGCCACGAGTCCTTAAAATATACAGTGAGGACAAAAAATATTCCAGGTATTTTTGTTTTTATACAGAAAAGATGAGAAGTTGTATACAGTGAAAGTAGAATGTTTTTGTAAAACTTGATGTTTTTGCAAAACTTTGATGTTTTTGTTGTAAAATATGCAATGAGTTCAAGTGAAGTCAACAACTAATTTTGTACCTCGGAAAAATTCGTATGACATCGTGTGGTCGGGTGGTCTCGGGTAAAATTCGGTTGTCCTCGGTTAAAACCGACTACCATCGTATAAAATCAGTTGATATCGTGTAAACTCGGATAATTTCAACAAAAATCGAGTATTTAACTCTATTCGAGTTATGTCATTAACAACAACAATTGTTAATACATAGATTTAGTCCGAAATATCAAATGAATTATAAATTTCATTATGCATTTTATAGAACTAAATAAAATAGTGTTTTAATGCTACTAAACGATCCAAAAACTTTTTGTTTACACTGTACACAAATAAACACCGCCGCCCGCGACGACAACAACACCGTTGTCGGATTAAAACAGTTAGCACTTACTCCTCATAGCGATATGCTCGTTATGCCCGCTATGCACTAGCTGCATGTGCCCTCGGTTTAAATAGGGTTAAGTTAATGCTTCGTTCGTTTATATTTCCATTTTTTGTTTCGTTTAAGTTTCGTTTGCCGCTTGTACTGTTTATATAAATGTCCACGTGACGTAAAATCCACTATTCATTGGTTGAACTATACCGAAATATAAGCAGCTTCACATTTAGTTCAGAAAAAATTCAATTTATTATCTTAGAAGTGAAAACTAAATAAATATATTTGATTAACTATCTGTGATTGATTGAATTGCATCACATAGAACAGACATAGACAAATTATAAATTCTGCGCGATCGATGTTTATTAACGATGTTGTAATCATTACGAACAGCGCTTTTAAAAGTTGATATTCAGGTAAATTTAGAAAACGATGCAAATTTTTATGTTAATGTAAATGTCCTGTATTATTGTAACCTCGATAGTGTGTTTATTACGTTGCCACTGGAATTTTTAAACATTAAATTATTTACTTGTACGTAAGTTGTAAGTTACTAGATCTAGTAGTTTGCTAAATAATATCAAGTAGTTCAAGATTTAGTAAAAAAATAATAATAAAATAAATCAAATAAATCAGGTAATTTTCATATATGACAGATATTTTAATAATGAAAATATTAATTATTTCTTCATAATTGGATATGCAATATTTCGCGAAATTACCACCCAAACATGTCATTTCAATTAAACCAACAAACAAACAGATCAATAGCCCAACTGTTCCACGAAAATCCCGCCAATTACGTGCAATTACAGGATGCAAAATAATTATCAAAATATGCAAATAAATATTATTCCAATTGCCAATTAAACTGATTAAAATCTGCGCGGCAGTGAAACGGCAGTTTTTCCGCATCCATTTGAAACTACAATTAATTATCGAAATATTAATTAAATTTGTAGGATAATGACGTGATGCGATAAGCGGACAATTGTCAATGACATTCGACTGTGTGTTCTACGAGTTTACATTCGTATGATGTCCACTTTATTCATTATTAATGACCACGAAAAATATGAATTAAAGCATTCCTCTCTCTTTCTATTTCAGTCGTTGTCTCCCTTTTATTCGCTCTCTGTTTCTCCCCCTTTGTCTTGTTCATTCTCGATATCTCCCCCTTTCGTTTTTACTCATTGTTTACCCTATCGCTCGCTCTCTCTTTACTTCTTACTCGGGATCCCTCGTTCAAGCTCGGACCCTTTCGTTCCCTTGGTCTCTCTCTTTTTCTCTCTCGTTCTCTCTTTGCGCCAACTCGAAAGAAATAGAGATAGGGGCGTATTATGAGTATGAGTAGGTATAATCAACAGCAGACTGCAGCGGCGCTGCCTGCGCTCAGACCGGCTATAGAATTAATTAGCGAACGTTAATTAAAACTTCAACTTTATGCTGGCAGTGGCGAGAACGCTGAGAGATAGCAACCACTCTTATGATCTCGAAGTCTGCGAAGAATCAAGCGCCTCGAACAGAGTGCCATAAAAGTGCGCTGAGCATCGTGATAAAAACGAGGGCGGGTGAAAAAGTTATAGTTGACTTTTTTTCGGTGCTGACTTGTGCTTGGATGAAGTATTAATAACTGGGCGAAAAAGTTTCGAGTGCTAAGAAATAATACACAACTTGAACTTTATAATTGATATTTTTTATTGAGATCTTATTTGAAAATAGTTAAGAGTTTTGTAATGAGTGTTTTATAGCATGCAATTTATTAGGTTAAGATTCAACTCAATTATTAACAATTTCCAACTTCCGTTTATGGAAATTGTTTATTCATTCCTTTTTTATTTCAAAATTTATGAAACTCCTTATGTATTACGATCATTATCTGCAATTTGCAATTATTTATAAAATTAGTTGTTTAGTTTAGTTTCCCAAAATTTGACATTTTTATATCACTAGTTTTAAAATATCAACTTTATGACACTGCAATATGAGTCTAATTACGATTCGTCATTCAACAAATTAATTGCCCAATTATTATTTATAAGATAATAACAAAATATGCATCGAAATGCTTTCATATTCGATTAATCCTTCATAAAATATTTATCAACTAATTTTGAAATATTAATGTCTGCCATTTATGCAAATTGCAATTTATTGTAATCTTGCATCATTCCCCTCCCCCCACTGCTCACATAAATAACAAATATGATCGCTATGAGTTATCGACTAAACGCACCAAGTTCCAATAGATAAATATTTATTAGCAATAAATAATTGATGATGATGATACCAACTTGTTTGTACGTAATTTGCATTAAATTTGGGTCGCTCTTGGACGAGCGTTGTCCATTATGCACGCTACAATTATTATTGTTATTATTATTGCAGTGCTATGTACACTGATATCATAATTTAATTTAATAATTGTTTAATCGCGCGTATGTTGTCGATGATGAGCTTTATTCAATATTCGATAAGCTTGAGGATTCTAATTGTTTCGACTTGATTACTTGATGGCTTTTGTTTCCTTCGATTTATTGTTAATGTTATGCTTGGGATCAATAATACAAGTCGATTGTTTATTTCATTGATCTATGAATGATTTCTAGAAATGGTATAAGAATATACCACACATCAATATTCTATTAATCTCTTTGAAGAATCTCACAAAGAAATTAAATATTGATCAATATATTTACTCAATATAATTAATATTTTATTATGTTCAACAAAAATGTTTTTGACAAACTTTTATTGGTAATTTAAGGCAGAATATTAACTTACATATTGATCAATATATTGATGTAGATAAAAGATGTTATTGAGTTTTGGAAATGAGAGTTTTGATCATTCAAAAAATTAAAAAATTATTGATAACAAAATCATAAATAAAGCCAATTAAAAATTGTATAATAATACATTTTCATTAATATAGATATTGATCCAATGATTTCAAAAATGATTAATGAATTACCACAAAACTAATTGTTTGATTGATTGATTGCTTGCTTCCTTTCATCTGAATGCATTTCAATCATCCGTTGATTAATGAAATCCACAAAAATATTACTAATGATCAAATTTAATATTTCTTTCATCAATTTTCCAAACAATATATATTTTAAAAGCTTTATCTTCAACAAAATTGGACAATATATAAAAAATGTTTAAAAAATAGTTTTTGTTATTAAAATATTAACAAATTTTGAAAACGATGTCAATTTTCAATTGCAATTGAAAAAAAATAATTAAAAATAATTGCAAAGACTGCTTAAGCAGACAGTTATTAATACGTCGCAATTATTGCAATACATTTCGCTAAAAAAAGAGGTCATTATTTACAGTGTTCAAGTAGCCGAGTGTACTTAATAAATGAGCAAGTAATTATTAAGCACGAAAGAGGCGCGTCGGTCGACAATGTATAAAATGTCAGTTTGCACCCTTCTCTCTCGGATTTACACATTTTTCTATAGGAAGTTCTCACTTCTAGAATTCGTATAGAATTTCGCAATTTTCATTTCTCTTCTTATCCTTTTTAATTAAGTATAATGAAAAATTTAATCCCCGTATATTAAATAATCTTCTACAGTAATTTTCACATAAAATTGTCCCATAGGAAGCGTTCTTATTTTTAATTACATATCAAAGATGTTGATGTACAAATTTAGTTGAATTTTACTGTATGTATATTTGTTTAAAAAGTATTTTTGTGGTCAATCCGGTAGATGTCGCTAATTTTCACACAATTTAGTAATTAACTTTTTGAAAAATAAGGATAATTAAAAAAATAAAAAAGGATTGTAGAAATGGTACGATTTTTGTTGAAGATGACTGTATGTTTACTTAAACGCCTAATGAATTCCAGAAGATATCCGTAATTGTCCCTCAGCATATTCATTGGCTTTCTAACCAATGGATTATTGATGAAATATTGAAAGGGCAAAGGCAAGAAAATGATGCATGAAACGTGCAAAAAAATCACTCCACTCTTCGGCTCTTGACGATGTGCCGATAGGTCCGTAATTTCCTCCCTTTACGTCGTTTTCCTGTTTCGTGCCGGCAAGAATTTACAGTTCAGGCTCGCTGTTGCAGGTTATGTTCGTTGGCTGCTGGCCCATTTTCCGTTTGGCGTTTTGTATTAGCCGGCTCTTTTTGCCATCCGAGCGGCTACATTCTCTGCAGACCATTAAGCTGCACCATCGAGGACGACACCCCCCACTCCTCACAACCCTTCCTCCCGATTTACCCCATGATTCCCCTCTCGGTTCATGGTCGACTGGCAGCAACGGCAAAATCGATTGATAAATTGCACTCTATCGACGTGACCGCATGTTTTTAGGTTAAACGAAAATGCTATAATACTACTAATGACTAATCCATATTCGTACAAGTCGAAACACCCCGAATATTTTCGCAAATTGTCAAAATTATAGATTTGAAATGATATTTTATAACTCCACCATCTTTGAAATTGAAATTGTTTGTCGTTGCTATGGAGACTTGTTTACTTGAATTAATCTAGATCACAAACAATTTTATAAATTGTTATGCGATTCGAGTGCATTTCAGTCCAATTCACCATCGTATGTGATATCCTGGTGTAATGCTGGTTGCCTAGTCATGTTGCAAATGCGAGTAACGGTGCGTTAATAAAGCGCAATTTGTGTGATTGTTATTGCACTATAAACATACCGGCAGGACGATTCCAGCGCCACCATTGTTGCAACCACCACCACCAACGCCCATACTGACATATTGCCGACTTGATTACAGATTCTGTGCTTGACTGCTCGTAGCAAATTCAGTTGCAATGTTCTAGCAAAGCGAATAATAAATGCGATCGTGATGATGATCCGGCGGCCATTTTACTGGATTTGGATTTAACAGTCCTGTATTTACTTAGATATGTCTGACTAAAATTGACCTATCATCGTAAAACTCGATTTTTAGTTGAAAAGTGTTATACAATATCGTATAGTAATTTTCATATAATTTTGTTTTTTTTTTTTTTTGATGCGGAACATAAATCATTTTCAGATTTAGTTGATAATTTCTAATTGAATAGTATCATATATAAAGGGATAAGTGATTGCTACTCACGTATGCAACCGCACATACACGTGCACGCTTGATTAATCAAAGCGGATACCGCCATATTGATTAATCCAAGCATAGTTTAATCAAGCGCTTATCTTGTATTTTCTCTGCGTTTGCCCGCTTTGCACCTATAATTCGATTAGTGCGGTATAGATGGCGTTAATGCATCTACCCCTCTGCGCCATCTAGCGTTGACTAGCTCTGCATCCACCATCTTAGCGACCATTAAGGTGAAGTTAATGCAATTTCCGGTTTCCCTTCGAGATTCTGTAAATACCTCTAACAGAAAGTCTGATTTTATCGTTTCACAAAACGCATAACGCAAAAAATACGAAGTAAGTGCTCGAAAATGAAGCCATAAGAGATGTAAATAAACTCGGACGCCTCGATGGAAACGCTTCCAGTCTAAAGGACTTTCTTCCCCTCTTATAAATTAACTTTAGTGTCGTTTGTTTTTGCGGCCATTTGCAAACCGCCCAACTAATTGAGGAATTCTTCACTCACTCTCATTCCGTGGGTTCTAACGCATGGAGGTTTTATACAGGGTCCTCTGTAACCAAATTCTTTATGGTTATTGTCGTTTAAATGTAGTTCAGGGTTGTCCAAAATTTTAAAGACGTCTCTGTACTTGATTATAATTCAATTAATAATGACATTTTTTATAAAAAAAAACATTTAATGTTCCAGATATGGAATTGAAAAAGAAATGAAAAAAATGCTGTTACGTTCTGTTTGAGGTTGTTAAAATTTTCTTAAGACGTCACTGTACTTCAATAATTCAATTAAATATGACATTTTCTTAGAGAAAAAAAAACAATTGAAGCTCCAAATGTAGAACTAAATAAGAAATCGAAACCAAATGCTCTTAAATTCTGTCCAACATTGTCCAAATTCTCTGAAGACGTCCCTGTACTTCAATAATTCAATAAAATATGATAGTTTCTTAGAGAAAAACAATTTATGTTGAAATTTTTTAACTGAAAGAAATCGAAAATACAACTTATTGATACGAAACACTTGGTATATGATATAATAGTGAGGAGTGGGGGAAGCCTGGAATATCGACGCTCCTGGCGACGATCCTTGTAAGTTTAAAGGCGTGCGATGTAACTTGGAAATCGTTTGTCTCCTTCCCGTTTCCCGTTCGCATTCTTCTTCCTTCGTGCACTGCTCGTGCCGAAACCGGAAACGATGTGCGTATGTATATTTTGCGTTGTTTCACTTGTCCTCGAAACGAGAAGTGAGTTTGGAATTCCAGTGCTGGAAGTGGAACGAATTGTGGAACTCAATCACATCCTCATCCCGTTTATCGTCCCAGGGAAAATCTATTGACATGCATGTGGCTTGAATTTCCTTCCTGGATCGCCTTCATTTTCCTGGGATTTGTCTGCGCAATGAACTGTGATTTTAAATATTTACTAATTATTAAGTGGATACAGACAGATACGTTCAAAAATGAACATTTTTGTCATTTTTTTAATTTTGCATAAATAGCAATGAATTTTATTTAGATTTAAAACGAGTTCGTCCTCTAAACTTCTCATTTATTACACGACTTTCAAATTAATGCTTAAATATTCAACTTGGAGCGCGTCCAAGAAGACAACAACCAACTTCGTTGAAGCAACGAGCGTACCATGCTCTTTGGCAATTTTTAGCTTCTGTATATTAATTAATGTTGAACGCGGAGGGTCTTCAAAGAGACAATATCAGCATTATGCATTTAAAACAGTCTCTTTAACCTTGAAAAACCTTCAAAAATTTACTGTTTATGCAACCAAATCAACTCCTCGTCGAATTTACCTCCCCCTTTCTTCATTGCAACATAAGAAATGAGGAAGTGTCAGACTTCATAGAGAAAATTAAAAATTTCAAATATATGCAACCAAATAAACACACATTTACTTGATCTTCCAATTTCCGTCTTGCAACACGATTGAACTGGCACCGAAACCAAGGAAACGCTACAAACATTCCAAGAAATAATAATCTTATTAAAATATCAAATTACGTTTGAACACTGTAAACAAATCTAGGCAACCAAATAAACACACGTCGTCTTCGTCGTTTTGGGCTTTCTTGTGTAACCGCGAGATGCGCGCCACGGGACGGGATTATTTATTTGCCGTTCCTTCCGGGAAATCTCGATGCGCAGATTACGCGCCATCCAGAAATCACAACTGTTTACCAATCTTCATATGCTGCGCAAGAAGAAGATATTCAGTTTCTTCGGTTGGCGCCGCAAACCGCAGCAACGCACGAACGAACGTTGCTCAACTAATATTATCTTGACGCTATTAAATCAGTGTGCGGTGTTTGTGGTGGTGGGGGTGGTTGAAGGGTTTTGCGCCATCGTGTAAACCGATACTGCATGCATGGTTGCGAAGGACGAAGGAGGAAGAAGAGGTCGAGGAGCGGAACGAGCACGTTCCAAAGTTGCACAAAACGCCAACAGCAGCAGCAGCACGCGCCCAGATCTTATTTCCATGTTGACAATAATTCACATTTAGTTATTTCAAGTTTGCGCGACGCTACTGCCATAAGTTGCGCCGAAAAGTTTCCGCGTAGACTAAACATTATTCCGTCGACCGCACCAATGTCTTCCGTGATGTTTTCGTTTTGTTTACATGTTAATTAACCGAGTGGTTAGTCTTGTACAACTATTATTTTAGTTAGTTATCATCTAGTATTGTTTATGTTTCAATTTACGAATCACCGATTTCATGATTTTCTGTGATCCAGATAGATAGTATAGAATGTAGTACGGCTATTCGCAGACAGGTGGCGGCACCTTCAACCCCTCATAGTAGGAAAAGTGTTGAAGGAGTGACGTGTAACGCCCTCTAGTAGCGCCTAGCTGAAACAACTCCCTCGTGCATTTAAATAGCTTCAAAGTTATTTTTGTCGCCTTGTTGATTGTATACCAGACTTGAAATGATGATGAAGTCAACGAAAGTGAAATTGGCAGTGAGTAGTCCAATATGATCAGTTCAATGATTTAATGAAATAGGTCGAATCTTCGAAGAGCCGTCTCGCATTTAATTAATGGTGAAGTCTCAATGTGCGCACAAATCCAATCGAGTTCGGGTTCAATCACGCTTCTCGTTGGTGGTGTCAACGCGCCGCCGGTTGTCGAGTCATCTTTTGGCATTGTATCGCTGCCCCAGGCAAAGTCCAAAGATGTCGTCTCAGTCGCTT
>JARJDZ010001123.1:0-15713 GCA_030264555.1 Aleochara sp. GC000083
ATATAAGTCATAATAGCACTTTAAAATTTTGAAATTCCAAAATCAAATTTTTGGGCTATTTTGAGCTCATTTTCACTTTGGGAGGCCGTAATTGGCAAAACAGCCATTTTTACGTATTTTGGGTACTCCACATATTTTTAGAGGCTCAATATGAGTCATAAAAGCACTTTAGAATTTTGAAATTCCAAAATCAAGTTTTTGGGTTATTTTGAGCCAATTTTCGGTTTGGTTGGCCCGGATTGACAAAATATCAATTTTTACGTATTTTGGGTACTCCACATATGTTCTGGGGATCAATTAAAGCCATAAAAACCCTTTTGAATTTTGAAATTCCAAAATCAAGTTTTTGGGCTATTGAGTTCATTTTCGGTTTGATAGGCCCTAATTGCCAAAATAGCAATTTCCACGTATTTTGGGTACTCTGCATATGTTTCGGGGCTCAATATAAGTCATAAAAGCACTATACAATTTTGAAATTTCAACTTCAATTTTTTAGGGTATTTCGAGATTACCATAAGAGTAGTTCAGATGTTCAGGACTTGAAATCATTCTAACTTTAAAATATCTGCCCATGTACTACAAAATTACATTTTACTCATCTGTGGCATAAAACCTTCTAAGTGGAACTTAAAAGCATCAATAAATTAAATAATTAAGCCACATTTGTTCACACTATACGATAATATTACTTACAAATTACTTCCGACCACTTAAAATCACCACGAATGTAGCCCCAAATGTTGGGAGCCCTAAGAAAAATGCGTTTCCAAGTCAAAATATTTTTATTTTCATTGCTGCCAGCCCCACATATTAGTGGGGACATAATGGAAATGTGTGGTTCCTTGGTTTTTAGTATCGCCTTACACACTCAAGGCACCGACAACGAAAATTTGTCGACCAGCCCGCAAAACATGGGACTCATTCCGGAATGTGAGCGAGCAGGCCAAATGTGATGAGAAGTGATTTCACACTCTCCCGATCCACGCTCTCGCCTCCAATGAGGCACTATGAGCCATCAGGGTTGGAGGAAGAGATGAAGAAGAGCGGCGAAATCATGGAAAGCACTCCGATGTCCTAGATGCGTGCTGGGCCGATTGGAATGCGCTCTCTTCGAGATGTTGTCACACGTGTGCTATGGTTGTGTGAAGTGCATTCGCACTCCTTGCTGGGGCAAAAAACTGGGCGCAGGCCAGCCCGAAAAAGGCAGCCCTCCTCCGACCCTCGCGCGGGTCCAACTCTCTGGCGGCGATTTATGTTCACATGCCTGCCATGCCGCCAACCTTTCTTCTATCGCGGTGGGCGCGCGCACGTCGCCATGGCAACGGCCGGAAACAGCCCCCGTCGACCGCCGCCAACGTTGGGTAGACGCGCCGAAAACGGCGGCAGCAACTAGCCTCCGAAAACTTATAAAGAAAACTTAAATTTGATGCAGCCGAACACAACACGCCGACCATACTAAAATTTTATGATCCAATAAAGTCTCTTTTTTCGCTTGCCGCCTTCGCTGACATCGGCTATAAGTGCTTGGCGCGGGGGTGGCGAATTGAACGGAAAAATAGAAAAACGCCAATGTCAACACACGCAGACGGATTAAAATGAAAATTTCATATCGACTACTGTCGCTCGTCAAATCGCCCAAAACCCATCCGTGGACGTTGAATGGTCGCGACCTGGAAGGTGGGCTGACAGGGGGTCATCTGCATATCAACGCGTCATAATAACGATGTGTCATATTGGTGATGACAATACCTGCAACGGGGATAATTCAGTGGGCCAACATTTGTGTGCAATCAACGGCTAAATAACTCATTCACATCAACGATCACGATATGGACCACACCACGCCGACCGTCAGCACCCATCCGTGCTTCGGCCACACAGTAGACCGGAAATTGTAAATGTAAATGTAAATGGAATTTCTGTATTTGCCTGCACCACGGACGCATGTGTCCATTTCGAGGGAACAAAGCGATGGCCAACGCATTCATCATCCTTCGGTCCGAATTTGGGGGCTGGGTTCTATAGCTGATACGATGTGCGTCTATTGATTGTGACTGATTGAGTCCATTGCCGATGCGTTTATGGAGCAACTATTACTATTACCTTCATGATTATCGAATCATCTTCCTATCAATTCGGCTCGAACCAGCTCCGAATTGACAGTGCAGAGCTTCTGGGCTAAGAAGCATCCAGTCGCCGGTAGCTACGAAGCCCGAAATAAGGGTAAAACTGATTTCGGGTCCATTACGCTCACGTTGGAGTCGTCTGGAGATAGTTCTCTAGTGTAGGGAGCAGACTGGTCTCTGAATTTCAACTTGGTACTCCTCATAATGGATTTCTTCATTCGATTGAAGCCATGGAAATAGAAGCTTTCAAATTGAAATTCTGAATTGCCAACTTCCACAAGTTTATAAGCACCATCCCAGTTTTTAATTCAGTGTTGTCCTTGATAAGACATAACATTATGGAAGGTATGATTAATACGGGTACTTCAGAATAATGACGAATTCATGTAATTATATCTACTTTACGTAATGACTAAACCAGCAGGCCATAATTCCGCATGCATGTACGTCAGCTGTGGACGAAATAGTGTCTCCTCAAAGTCCTGCTGATGGTGCTGCATGGACACGGATGGCATGCAAACATGTGCAGCTTGTAGCAGGTCACGCGACCACCAGACATGACTCTTCTGCATGCCTTGTTACCAGCAAATTTATTATTGTTGTTATTAATAATGCGTGCTATCGTGTCCGACACGCATAAATTAGCACCAAATAAAAATCCGGCTTGTTACAACATTCAGAGCAGGGAGATAACGACATTACCGAATGCGAAGTCAAATGGAATCCGAAACGTATCTGATGCAAGACGCCCGAATGAGCAGCCCCCTGCAGAGATAAGAGACAGTGTGAAGACAATGAGATTAGAGTCGAAGTGCGTCTATCCCATTGTTCGGTGTTATTTACAAGCGACTTGCCAGGCGACACGTGATAACGTTGGGAATTGCTGAAGAAGCTCCCGTGGCCTTGGTGTAAACACCCCAAATCACGGAGCAAATTTTCGAAAATTACCGAAACATTTCCTGAGCTGCTGATTTTCTAGACATCGGAAATTGGAACTTCTTGTAGCTCCCCTAGGGGGTTCCTGATTAGGAGCTAGTGGAGCAATCCTGGAAAGCTTCGCCTTTCTATCGTCGAGTTGACTCTAGGTGGCAATTACCACTCGACTTGCTTATCTGATAAGATTCCCACTTGACAGTCAACACCTCGAGGGATGTCTCTGGTCTAACAGGTCCATCGGTTCAAGGATGGACCACGGCTGGAATAGCAATGAAGCACTGCCGCACTAATGAATGATGCCTCCTGGTGGAAAAAACGAATGCATTTTTCACCTTCAACGAGCACGCACGATGCGTGCATGAGTAATTGATGTAATCTAACCATATGTCGCAATGGCGACCATCGGTGTACTGATGAGGAGGTACGCACGGCACCACAGCCCAAGTGCTCTTAATCGTGCGGTAGTAAACCTTTTAGTTTCATTAACTTGAAATTGATTAAAATAATGTCGGTGTATGCGAGTCACGCATACGGACTCTTCGGGGCAAGTCCAGTCCAGACAAGGCATTGTTCACCTCGGGAGCTCGTTAAAAGTGCGCAAGCGATCGGGCGAGCAAGTTGAGCAATGTCTGCAGCCCGAAATGCACCCAACTAGTTTTAATGGCTCGCAACGATAATGTAATCAATCAAATCAATTTGCAAATGAAGCCAGCCCAAGTTGGGTCCTCCCCCATCCCTCGATTCATTCCACTTCTTAAACTCCACTCCACTCCGACCCGATTCATACAAGTGTCCATGCACTCCGAAACGAAACAATTTAATCGCAGCCCCTCATTCACTCTTCGAGGACATTCGAAGCAATTGATATGTCTGTGCCCAATTGCACCCAGAGCCCGATATAAATGCGATCTTTTCCGGATTATTCACGCCTCATTAAGTCGCATTGTCGCCCCCCACGCAGACTTCCGAAAACAGATTGTCATTGCACAATCCAATCCCGGAATGGGACCCCGGGAGTACCTTCAAGGGTCATTCCGCGGAACTACGTGAGGGACGTGTGAGCGAGCGGCATAATTAGCTTTCAATTATGATCGATCAATTAAAGATCGATGAAAATGCAATTGGCTGTGCTGCAATGGTGTCGATGGCCCAAACGCGTCGCGCGGCGGCGGCCAATCGCTCGGAAATGCCGTATCGATGATGCTCGGCCCATACATGGATCGATCCTCAAGTGCAGCAACTCTTCGGCTGCAGGCACATATCATAAAGCACCCGTTGACAAATGTGTACGCATTAAACGCGCTCGAGCATTGTGTTCGGCTTGTCCGACGAAGCGTTTCTTGTACGCGCTTCTTGTACCTACCAGCAGGCCCAAAATGGTCCGTCGTTTTAATTATACGCGTAGAGTACATTAAGGTAATCGCCTTAGAAATCGTTCGCGACTAAGTACGGACGGGGACAATAAAGAATTACGGAACGTTTTAATAATTCATCGAAGTGCTCATTATGTCCCAACGACTCTGGAAGAGCCCCATAAGACGGAGGCACTCCCGGAATGGATTTTTGGACTTGTGAGCCACATTCCAATCGCTATAATTTTTATTGCGGGAAGAAATCAAAAACATTTCGAGTACCCTTATAGAGTGTGCCCGTACGTCCAGTATGGGCTATCGGCTGATTTCATCTGGAAGGGTTTTTGCCCACGTTGCATGATGGCTAAGGTCCAACATGGCGGAATTAAAGATCATTCCCATTGTAATGCGTTCCGGCCGCGTATAATGCGACGTTATTTCGGTCTGCTTCTTGCATTTATATCTGCGCTAACCAACTCTCGAGAGGTGTACAAAATCTTTGTCGTCGCCATTACCGACCAGAAGCTTATTTGTGTTAATTTCCTTCAAACGATCTTTCCAGCTTCCATGCAATTCCCGAAATGTTCCAGAATATTCGGGCGCACTTACTCACTAGGGTCCCGTTAATTGAAGTTAATCATCGGTTGCTGATCATGTTATGAGCGAATCGACTTCGAACTTCATACATTTCGGTTGCATTCTTGATTTGGTGTATGTGTGAGTTCCATGTGTTGACAACAATTGCCACAACAATTTCGCTCGGAAGCAAGTTGCTACCATGTGCGCTCGCTCATAAAGCGACTAAAAATAAAACGAATGGCTGCACGAGCTGACGATGTTCGTGAAGTGGGAGCGGCGTAAAATGATCCGGGTGACATTCCGTAGATCAGTACGCCCGTCGATAATTTTCGAACAGATTTATCCGCTATGCGATGACAACAAATGCGAACTGAAACGAAAACAGAGAGCAAAAAAGCGATGATGAAGTCGGTTGCTGTTTCGGCTTGTGTTAATGGCGACGCAATTGCTTCACCACTTCATAAATCTGTCATCGATCCCGACGATTTCGTTGCGCTGTCAATGCTGTGATTGTTTTATGGCCTGCACGTTTAGTGACGACTTGATGAGTGCGTGCTGTTTTCGTTTTGCTCTCATTTATGTGTGGATTCTATCGTTGCTTTGTTTTTATTTAAAAATTTGTGAAATAATATGATTGTAGAGAAAGAGTGGATGGGGTAGACAAAAAAAAGTGAAAGAGAAAGGGGAACGAATAGAGAAAGAAGGAAGCAGAAAGAGTGAGTACATAGAGAATGAAAGAGTAAAGAAGGTAAGGTAAAGAAAGGAAGAAAGAAAAAGAACATGAAAGAAGACAGAAAGAAGCAAGAAAGAAGGAAGGGAAAGAAAGAGGAAAGAGAAACCGAAAGAGCTTGAAAAAGGGTAGAGAAAAACAAAGATAAAGGGAAAGATGAAAGAGCAAGGCAAAGAGAAGAAGAAGGAGAAGAAGAAGGAGAAGAAGAAGGGGAGGAAGAAGAAGAAGAAGAAAGGGAAGGGCCAATAAAAAAGAAGAAGAGAGAGAAAGCGGGGTAAAGAAAGAATGCAAAACAGAAAGCGAAAGTGACAGAGAAAGGCAGAGGAAAGGGAAGGTAAAAAGAAGAACAACCACAAAGCAAGAGAGATACTGAAGTAGAAGAAGAAAGATGACTAGAAACAGGAACTTGATTATGTGCTTCTAATGATCAACAATCGAGGACTTCTAAAGTTATGACTCTTTCAGAATTTCAATAGTTAAAAATTGTACGATTTAGACACTCCATAGAATTTTCTGAAACTAATCCATTCTTGGACCTTGTCTTCAACCTCGAAACTGATTGGATTCTAGGATCCTTACACTCTCAGAGATAGATCACACATGAATGACTCTGCGTGTGGACGCACCCCCGAAAACCTTACTTCTTACATTATTGGTAGACTACTCGCGATCATTTTTCAATGCCAATATAATGCAGGATGCGAAAAATCGAACGCATGACCCACGCCAACTCCTGCAGACTGCCTACTACGAGACTTCCAGCACGAATATCCTTCCAAAACCTTGGTGTCTGTGCTTGGATATCTTCCCCAATGCTCGATGCCTGCGATCGCATGCGAGCCACCAAAGTTACGGACCTTGCAAGCACACACACAGATACACACGCACATCCAGAAATAAAAGAATGAAACAGATTGCTACGGATAAGAAACTTGTCAGTTTCTGTGAGCGCGTTCATCCCTGAAAATTAATGTCTGTGAACTCGTCGTCGTCGTCGTAGTCGTCGTCTTGTTCCTCCTTCTTCTTCCAGTTCTTCTGCGCCGGGAGAAGAGCACTCTTTGTTTTTCATTGGTTAGCTGCTCGGAAAACGTGTGCAGCGTCATGCTCTTCGACAAAGTTGCTTTTTATGCGATGGCAACTTCGTCGGCCGGAAGGACGAACGCGGAGGGGGAGATCAAATTTGCATTAAACTTGTTAAGGCATTGATCTATTAATCCGGAAAGTTTCCGCGAGACACGCAGAAACAAATTGATTTTACTTGTTGCTTCCGAAAAATCAACTTTTATTGGGCCGGCAAGATTCGTACTTTGGAAAGCTCCCAGCATTCGTCGGGCTGGATGATAGCAAGTATACAGCCGCTTCATTAGATGGCGGCATGTTGATTCCCCCCGTTCTGCCTGCCCCCTTCGACTACGAACGCACACACTCAGCCAGAGTCGGAAATGTTATCCTTGTGGAACAACGTGGAACGTGGGGAAGGATAGCGCGCAATTTGATGTTCAACAGCAGCGGTAGGCTGGCTTTGGTACAGGGGGGCGGTTTGCGGAGGGGGTCGGAGGAAAAGAGCGTGCAGTTCGTTCGTGTCCTTCATGCGGCAGTGGCGGCAACCGAGTTGTTGGGGAGCCGCGTCGAGGAACCGGGAACGATGCCGTCTCTTGGAGTCTCTGCATCAGAGTCGACTCCCCGAGAGTCGCGCAGATATATATATATATATATGAACACGTCGTTTTCGCTCTTTGTTGTTCAGATATGGCCGCACTGTTCCCTTGGGAGGCAGCTCCCTCGGGTCGGTATTGACTCTTCTCTCTCCCCTGAGCGTCGGTCGTCAATACCGCAGGGAGCGCACCGTACCGTCCCGAGGATACCCGAACCCCTTCAGCGTTTGTCTGCCCGCAGAGGCACACAAAACTGTTTGTTGGTTGGCAGGACGCTCCGAGGACACGAAGACGTCCTGTATAATGCCATGGAGGAGTTGATTAATATGCCCAATTATCGTTGATCTCCAATGCAGATACTGCGAACGTTTAGGTTTTCGTGTTTGGAACCTTGGTGAATGTTTAATACCTCCCTGAGATTCGCAGACATGATGCACAGGAACTTCCTCGACGGAGAGGAGTCAACGAGTTGTCCTTAAAGTTGCTCCGAAAGTTAAGTTAGTTATGTGCCAACACTAGGAACGAGTTGGGAGCGAACGGGCGTAATCTGGAATATGGTGTTTAGCTGAAGGCCCACTCACTAATTTATAAGCGATTTATTATGCGTATCCTGTCAGCGTGTACAACAAGTCAGAGAAAGTCCCGATGATGATAACACGATGAATTCAACAGTTTACGTCACTTTGCTGTTCTTTACGAATGCGCCCATCTCGGAGGAGTATGCAAAGTTCGAAGGTACAATTTTCGGGATCGTTAGCGATATGAATAATTGAGCATCTATCGCCGATATCCAGGCCCAACTATGACCATGAACATCTCGAGGCAGATGTCCCCCATTCCGTGGTAGTGTTATCTTATTATTGTGGCACATGTGACCGCAAGGCTTGTCGCATGCCTTATGCTCATAGCTCGGAGCGTCCAACTAATATATGCCCCTTAGTTGATCTAGTAAACCCTCCTCAAATGCAAGTTGTACTACTATTGGACTTGGTAGGTTCAAGATAAATAAAACGTCTCTCGCCCGAGGAAAGGAATCCTAACGCGATATAATGCACCCTTGGAAGCGCGTGGACCTGTATCATAACTAGATTACACGTTCCGATATCCCTGGAATGCCCGGGTCCCAACAAGGAATTATGCCAATTGTTGAGGCGAACACGTAAACATTGGATCTTATAAGGACCTTACATTTTTGTATTGTAGCTGACCCTGAAATATGCCTGAAACCCACCCTAAATAGTTGGACAAATATTAGCGGAATAATTGTATACCTTTCTACTTGGTGGGCGAGAGTGTGGAGCTTGTGAGGACTCCCGTAATGGAAACTGCATCAAATATTAAGATCTCGTGATATGGATTTTATTAATTGATGACAGCCAAGAAGGCACCCTCAACGTGTGCATAATGGATGAGGACGCAGTAGGAGGAATCCTCTGCTGTATCCTAGTTGCGGCCAAATAGACCGTCGGGACCTTTAAGGGCACCGAATGCCACGCTGTCCTCGGGCGTCCTCTTCAGCAGATACCTTCGATGTGGGATGCGGTGAAATAAACGTGGCGGAAAGGGCCGATCGAAATGTGGGTGGTAATATGGAAAGGACATTAGTATCGTATAATCTTTTTGCGTCAGTATTTTTTCGCCTCGGCGAGAAGTTTGGCGAGCGTTGGCAACTGCTAAGGTAGCAGCGTCGTTATTTCGCATCCTTTTTGGGGTATAATGTGCTGATTCTGTTGGTTTTCCGTTGTAGGCGAGCCGCCCGATACCCTCCTCTTTGGGTAGCGCGAAGATAAATTACCTCGCTTTAGTTCGGCGATAACGATCGAACCGAATATAGAAGAAGTTGCCAACGTTCTAGCGCCATTGTTACAAATTAACTCCGAGAGGCTGCACCTTCTCCGCTGCTCATTCAACAACTTCGAGAATAAGACCAAATGAGATGTTAACGGACTCTAATGGTTTTAACGTGGGATACTGATCAAAGGTGTTTTGTTCCAGATTCTTCCTGAAGTTCTTCTTGAAGTGCAATCAGAACTGCTTGAAGAACGCCGGAAATCCGAGAGACATGCGACGATTCCAAGTGAGTATCTTTAACGTCCTGCTCTTTCTGGCTTGCTCCTTCGTTTTGCTTTATTTTATTGCAACGTTTCATTAGAATATTAATGCTGGGGACGTAAACACGATGGCGGCTGGAGCTAATAGAACAAGGGAAAAAATCTAGTTAGACAAAATAAAATTAACGCGCGATCCCCGTCGGATAGGAAGCAACCTTCCAACGTGCCTTACAGAAGGAGGAGGAGTGAAGCCGTTGAGAATTTAAGCGAATTGTATCCGGAAGTCGGGTGCACTGAGAGATGGCCGCGAACGAAGACGGAGAGATAACAAGAAATAAAACGTCTCAGTTAGGCGGTGAAGCGAGCACCCTTGTTGCTCTTAATGTAATCTCAGGGGCGCACCAATTAGGCGATGGCGTTGTTCGCGTTGTTCACTCCATACTCCCATGGCGGAGGCAGCGGCGGAGGCGGCGGACGGAGGCGATGGCGGCAAACGGGGCACAGTGTGAATGAAATTAGTCTGTGCTTCGATGGTTGTTGTAGTATGCGTGCGTTTTAGGCTTCTTTGCTGTCTTTCCAAGCCTACAACGAGTTTCTGGATACCGGAACTGATTAAAAACGGAAACGGTATTGCAATGCTAAGAGTATGGGAGGTTTTGACACTAGGGTGGCGAAAGTTATGGAGATATGGGGCATTAATTCACCTTTGTCCTATAAAATTTCCAAAGATCCGTGACTCTTCAAGGTGAAACGCTCTATCTATAGGAGTTGTAAGATAGTCAGAACCTCAGTTATAGTTGGTATAGTACTATAACTTGGGAGTTCTGGAAACCGGAACTGATTAAAAACGGGGTTCATGCTAGAGTTCCTGCTGAGTACTATGGAAGTATAGAGGGTATCAATTCAACTTTGTCCCATACAAAGACCAAAGAGCTCCTAAATGTCCTAAAGGTAGAACCTTCAATCTATAGGTGTTCTAGCTTCTCCAGAATCTAGAAGAAGTCAAAAGTGATTTGTGTTCGTACTGGTTTCAGAAAGTTGGAACTATAGAATTCTTCTATAAGAGGTAGTATGGGAAGCTGAGAACTTTTAAAGGTGGAACCCTGTCTCTATAGGACTTCTAGAATTTGTCAGGAATCCAGAAAAAAGTCAGTGGTGATTGTTGTAGCATGTTGGGATATTGTTATGTTATTGTAACATGTGCAATGTGCATATAAGAAACTCGGGACATTTGTAGGAACGGAGTTCCCAATTACATAGCAATGAAGCTCTGCCATTTATTTCAATTTCCATAGCGGAGACGACGACGACGAGGAAGTCGGCTGACTCCCAAGCGCCGCAATACGGGATTTAGAAAGGCAAGCCACTGAGTCCGACGGGATGAAGTCGGGAAGCTTTCGCCTCCTCCTTGTCAGACCCTTAGGGCTGGGCGCTCCCGCTCGAAGATTGAAAATGTAAGAACTATAAGGTATATTCCACCTTGTGCTCGGCGGTTGGCAGCATTCGGGGTGGAGGCAGCCCCTCGTATGGCAGTCTCATTTATTTCCACGGCTTGATCTCACCTCAGCTACAGCAGCCTACTCCATCCCGGAACTTTTATCATGTCGAATTTTCACACCGAATTACCCCATTTGCAGTGCGTTTATTAGCAGCACCGCCGCTGTGCAGAGGAATGCGAAAATTATGAAGTCTGGAACAACTTCCGTTGATCGGTTCGATTCGCCGAATGGGCGGATGGCCGTGAATGTGCCCTATCGGCGCTGGTGTTGGTGTAGTGTGGCGGCAATGCTGCTGCCCCCCTCGTCGTAGTAATGTTTCTGGGGGTGGTGATGGTGGTGGTGGTAGTTGTGTATATTGTGTGTTGGTCGATGACCGTATTTCAAGCGTCGGTATCGAACGCCGCCTACTGGCCGTCATCAGCCAGTCGTTCCCATGGGAACGCGTGTGTATCGCGGGGGTGCGGAGCGCTCTCGAGGGACTCGAGCCGCCGTCCCGAGGGAGGAGTCTGTCTTATGAATGCATTGCTGCCGTCGCCGACGCCGGCGACGATGGTGCGCCCGCCGCCACTACCGCCGCCTCCACCACCGCGCGTCCGCTGGAGTTTGTAAGACCGCAAAATGGCTGCATGCGGCACGCTTCGACATCTTCGCCTTTTTTTGTCTTGTTTTAGCTCCGCTGGTTTGCTCAATTTTCCTCCGTTCTGTTTGTTTCGCTGGACGCTCGTGCCGCCCGTCTTGTATGTGCTCTATTAAGCAATTGTATTTACGTTGCAGGTTGTCATAGCGACGCAAGTGACTGTCGACGGACCATTACTGGCCATCTCCGACAACATGTTCGTCCACAACAACTCGAAGCACGGCAGGAGAGCGAAGCGACTCGATCCTGCCGAAGGTACTTATGTAAATAGTATGTCAATTTTTTTTCTTTTCTTGCTCATCTACACCACACCAATAGATGTCAGGGATAGTACTCATTAACAACTCCTAAGATAGCTCACCGTACATCCCGAAGGTCCATCCCTAATCCCAAATCTAATTAGTATAGTACACTAGTAGGATTGAAATGATACTGAGCATTTTCTGAAACTAGAGGTCTTTCAGTCTAGATCTACTAGACGATACTATCCAGCCTATAGAAATATAAGTCCTACTCTGAAACACTTCTCTCTTACCTTTGCTTACCACTTAAGCCTTTGAGACCCAGTCATTTCAGGACACCCTCATCTTATGTCCTGGCCTTTTCCTTTTTAGATGCTTGAAAATCTATTTAACTCCAAAAGGCTATATCCATCTTAATTTTGGAACCTTGTGGTTCCAAGGCTAAAGGGCTACAAGGTAGTATGTTGGCTGCTGAATTCTGGGAATGTCAAATCACTATCTATAACCATCACTTTCAGAACCTTTCCATAGTCTGGAACTATTCTAAGCTCCTCAGCCCTCACTCAATACTTAGGGTCTCGAGGAATCCTGACCTATAAATATGTCCACTCCCTCTAGAGTTTTTAGGTTCTGGTACCAGTATCTCTTCTACTTCTTTCAATTCTTTTGACTCTAGACTGGTCCTAGATACTATCCTGATAGGCTACTACGTAATCTCCCTTAAGTAGACATATCTGAAACAATAAACACTTAGACCTGGACCTGGACCTGACTTCCGCCTATGGGATACCTCTTAAGATAATCTTCTGACATATGATAGCACAGCCCCTTGCTATAAGAATAGAGACATCCTCTTCACGGGTGATGGAATAATGAAGGCGCCCGATGAAATATTAGCCACAAATCATGATTCTCATTGGTATGCGTCTCCAGCCGCCCGCAGCCCCAATCCGTGGGGCTCCTCTCCTGCAGCGGCGAGGAGCGCGCGCGCTATTCTCCGCGGTAACGTGTCTCGTTTGTATGCGGGCCCATAGCGGATCCAAAACTTTGTGAAATTGGCTCCCGATTCAGTTCACTGGAGGAAGGAAGCGGAAATAGACGCACACATGCACCCCTCGACAGACACACCAACAGTGTTCGCGCGGGTGCTGGGGGGAAGTCACAGACCATGGTGCTGCAGATATAGTGAGTGCGCACCCAAGGACGAGAAGAGGGCCGCGTCGCTTTCTTACGCTTTCTTCGGATGGCGGGACTCCTTTAATCTCCTCGCTCTCCTCGGCTGCGTTCCCATTCGCTTCACTTTCTCCTGCCTTTTCTCCTTCTTCTTTATTGCATCTCGGTGGCGCGCGACTGCCAGCTTTAAGATTTTCTCCGCTCCGGCCACTGCCGGATAACGGCGCGGGCAAAGAAAAGAAAAGTGAGTCTGATATCGTGCGCGCTCGAGCTTCGTATATTATCCGCTCGTCGCGGAACAAGCCATGCTTCACTTTGTTAATATCTCACTTTGTTCTACTTTATTCTCCTTATCTTAATCTCTTCGTTTCTGCCCTCGACAACGTCGGCAGCGGCCGGGGGCTTTAGAAATCCGACCGGATACGATGGCGGACGGAGTGAGATTTCCGTCGTCCGCCACGTTTGCTTTCCTCGGTGATATCTTAGGATCTTGATGCGGTTTACGCGAAGGCCCCCTCATAATTTACACGTATGGACCCACACATGAGCCCTCCTCCTTAGTAGATCCCTTCATCGTACACATCATAGATGTCGTAGCAGTGAGCTGACTGAGGATACTAAACATAGTTCTACTGGTTCCTGGTTAGGTCTGTATCCGCCCCTGCCGGTCGCTACACCTTGTATCAAAGCAATCAGTCCCAGCGAGGGCTGGACGAGTGGCGGCTCTACGGTCATCATCGTCGGCGACAACTTCTTCGATGGGCTGCAGGTGGTCTTCGGTACCATGCTCGTCTGGAGTGAGGTAGGTTGCTGAGTTCTGGGAGTGTTCCTGCACCTATTTACCGGATAACTAGATGCAAATGGTGGGTTGCTTCTGTTGCAGTTAATAACACCTCATGCGATCCGCGTCCAGACCCCACCTCGACATATCCCCGGTGTGGTCGAGGTGACACTGTCCTATAAATCAAAACAATTCTGCAAGGGTGCGCCTGGTCGATTTGTTTATGTCTGTAAGTATCAACAGCAAATTGCGACGCAATTTTTTCTACCTGTACGTTCTTGTTGCTTCCAGCATTGAACGAGCCCACAATTGATTACGGTTTCCAGCGATTACAAAAATTAATACCGAGGCATCCAGGGGATCCCGACAAATTACCAAAGGTAGGTTGCGAGGAAGATGGGGATGATACACGGAATATTGATATCCATTTTCGTTCTGTGTGCAGGAGATAATTTTGAAAAGAGCAGCTGACCTGGCTGAAGCATTGTACACGATGCCCCGTAACAACCAGCTATCCCTCTCAGCGCCAAGGTCGCCCACAATGGGCAACAACGGGATGACGTCGAGCTTCAACACGTATACGGGTCAGTTGGCTGTGAGCGTCCAGGACAGCGGAAACGGTCAGTGGACTGAAGGTGCATATCCTTCCTTACTAATTACTCGCCACGCTCGAACACACCCTTGAAGGATAATGACACACACACGGTTGACAGAGTCACACGCAAGCTGCGCAAGGGTGCGAGAGCCGTGCACACACTCATTTTTATTTACTCGTTTTGGTTGCATTTGGTCCATGGTTACTAAAGGCACATTGTTACCGGTAGGGTTTTTCTTTTAGAAGAGTACGGCCGGGCGCAGAGCAGCAGTGTATCACCGAGAGGCGGCGGTTATTGCTCGAGCGCCTCGACCCCACATTCTTCCAACGGCGGCGGCTCCTACGGCGGAGGTGGCGGAGGAGGCGGCGGAGGCGGTGGCGGCAACATGAACGGCTATGGGGGCGCAACACCGACCAGCAGCGCGCAGCTCGCCAACATGCTGCCAAGCTCACCCTCGGCCGGCGGACTATTCAACTCGACTCCAAGTAAGATACATATTACATTATTCAAATGCACAAATGCCGAGGGCTTTGCCTATTTGCGTTCGCGCGCCAGCGTGCGCCATCGCCAACTGTAGTTGTGTTCGTCGTCCTTCGTCCTCCTTTACCGTTCCCCCAGACCTTAGTAGTTCTCCCAGAGTACGAAATTGCCCAAAAACCCTTCGAACGCACGTCGGGAAGACACCGGAAACAAAGGCGGGGACCACTTTCTTCCCCGAATGCAAAAATGCTCGCCCAAAAATGCTAGGGAACGTTGTAGACACGCAGGAAGAGGGAAATCGTGGATCGTGAGGAGTGAAGAAATGGCTGCCTCGATCGCACTTCATCCATGTTAGAACAAGCTCAATGTATTCACAAGTTCGTGCAAATGATAAACAAGAGAAATGAAAATTTATTCTGAATTTTTTTTCTGCCAGGCAAAGCAGTTTTTCTATTTCTCAATGTTCAGTATATTCATTCTTTAAATCTGAGGTTACTTTCATTTTTTGAGTTTTTCTTTCATTAAGGCATAAAACTTAAGAAAAGGTTTCATAAATTTACACGGTATTAATCTTTGCCTATCAAACTATATAATACATATACACTATATACATTATACGCTATAGTATAATTAATTTTGAAGAATATACTTGAGAGTGAATATTTTACCGTGCATAGTGATTAGTAAAAAGTGTAAGGGAATGGGATATAGTGTACACTAATGTGCATCAGGCTTCGCGGATCATATAAGATGTTCTCGGGGACCGAATGTGACAGAATGACAATCTGCTCGTACAATATACACAACACACTATACTTTATATTTCATATTGAACCGTGCAAAGTGTAAGGGATATGGTATATAGTGTACCGCAGT
>JARJDZ010001127.1:0-29681 GCA_030264555.1 Aleochara sp. GC000083
AATTCAAAGAAGAAGAGTATGAAATTATGATTACAGAAATTTTCAAGTTAATTATATTTATCACCTCATTTCAGACTTTTTTAATAAAATTTTCTGCAAAACTGAAAAATTTGTCTTAAGTTTTCAGGTAAAAAATTATATAGAAATTGCAAAATCTAAAATCCAAAAATATTTTCTGCAAATTTTACATTCGATTTAAATAAATTTCAATTCTAAGTTTTTCTGGTTGATTGATTTTTAAATTTCAAGAAAACTCAAAATTTTCTAGACCAGAAAAATCAAAATTTTCCCTTATTCCCTGATTTTTTGTTATCAAATTTATCAACAAAACTTTTGATTTATTCTGATGTATCAAATCCAGAACTTGAATGTTTTCTCAGAAAGAAATATTTTCCATAATTCCAGAATTACATAAACATCCCCTCACGTAAACAACTTATAAACATCTTGTTAAATTGCAACTTTAATAAGATAACCAATACTTAAGCCAATTAAATAGTTCCATTATCCTCACGAGTACCATCTTTCACCCTAACAAAGATGCACTTTATTAAACGAAGACGCAACTCTGTGAAAACAAACCCCACTCGGAAAAAGCCGAGTGCTACAAGAAAATCTGACGTTTCACCGTAACAAAAGCGCACCGACAACAAAGGAAACTCCAGCAAGAAAATGAGCATCACCTATAACAAATAGAGTCCAGCCATTTTCCACCCCCTCTCCCTTTTCCTTCCTCACTCTTTGCGCGCCAATTTGAAAGCGTATAAATACGAGCGGAATTGAGCAAATACTAATACGCACAGTGCAAATAGCGAGCATGTTTTAAGCGCGCTCGCCCAACAACAATCCACCAACCAACCCCCTCGACCATTTTGCCGCCCCCCGAGACACACGTCCAACACACGTCGTTGGAGGCGGCATTTGATGCTCGCTCGCTCGACGCGAACAGAAGCTTTTCGTGCACAAATCTGAATTGGCTGGAATGTGAATGCGCATTGACACAGGCATTCCACCCCCGTAGCCACCCCCGCAGACTGCCGCCTCCGACGAAATGTTGCGCTACGTGTTGTTACACGTATGCAAATGCATTCGAGCACACGTTTCGTCGTTGTATTATTTGCGAACAAAACGCATGGAAAATGCAATCGAAGCGAGGGTGTGTTGTGCAAAAAGGACTACTGCACGAGCCATCATCATTCCTGCCATCATGTTTATTTGTATTCAATTTAAATGGAGAGCGACGGAGGAGGATGACGTCGATGATGCCTCCTGCTGCAAAGGGATTATCCTGTGCATGGAGGATGTGCATTTCATTGAATGAGTTGTATGCAATGCGATTACGATTCGATGCTGTTTTTCGATTGGCTTGCAATTACATCCTTGTTTTTTACATTTTTTTTGAGTTTCTTCTGGATTTTACCATCGAAGATTTTATGACGTCATGTAACATCCTGCATAGTCCTCAAATTGTTGATATTTCAAGTGATCCTAATAGTTTCTTTTTAGTTATTTTACAACAAAGTTCAAAATTCAAAAAAAAAAAAATTGAAAACGTCTTCAGATTAGAAGAGATAATTCAAATTAAAATCAAATCGTTGATATTTCAAGTAATCCAAATAGTTTTTTGTTATTAAATTACAAACTTCAAATTTCAGAAAAAAATCGAAAACGTCTTCAGATTTGAAGAGATAATTCAAAATCTAAAAAAGATTTTGTGAATTTGATTGTGGAATAAATTCTGGATGTAAATTTAACATCAAAATTGTCTTTACATTTTTTATTGTTCCCATGATTTTCGAGATTTTAAAAAATTATTGGAACAATCTGTATATAATTTCAATGAATAAAAAAGTAGCTAGTATGATGATGATACAAAACCGGAAACATGAAAAAATCCTTATAAAGAGGTCTCCTATAAACATTTCCTGAGGGAGAATCATGGGTCAAAATAAAAAATTCAAACATGTTGATGAGAAAAATTTTCATATCCCTGGATTCGTTGACCCAAGACCAACGAATCCTTCACATTGCAATTCTTCCTTCTCCGAGAAAGATACCTCAAGAGGATAGAGTCCATTAAGGGCAGTCACCCTTGACAATAATTTACTCCTAAGTGACCATAAACAACAAAAACGCAATACTTCTTCCCCTTCCATTTCTTTTCCTTGCACTTTTCCATCATTTGCAGGATCACCAGAAAAAAAAATAGAAGAAAAATCTCTTCACGCACTTTAAAACAATTTCATTCAAGTTGATCGCGTACCAAAAATATGTTTCACCCCCTTTTTTTTGCAAAGAAAAAACGCTCGGAGTAAAAAATGGATGAGAAACCATAAAAGCGTTGAGAAATCGCACGGAAAATGAAGGATAACTCAACGTCGTGTATTAAATTTAATCCTGCGTGTTCAAAGGCCTCCAAGAGGGAAAGAGTGGAGGGGTGGGAGGGGGGGGGGTTCAGAAAAAAAAGTTGCTCTAAGTGTTCTACACACTTAAATGGATGAGTAGCACTTGAAATTCCGCCCCCGAAGAGGATCAACCCTTCAAGCAACACCCGTGAAGATACAGTCAGTCGGCAGGACCTCTTAGTTTAAGATGTACAAGTTGAGGATGGAAAAGCGAAGAGAGGGGGGAGAAATGGGGGGGATGATGCTCTTGAAACGGCTACAACTTGCTCCTCAAATCAAGTAGGCAGACGCGAAAAAAAAACAGGAGATCCTTTGGTTATCCTTAATAAAGTCCTTAATAAAGGATTCGTTTTTAAACGTTTTTTTTTAGGGTTGAATTGGATCGAGTTCAAATTGAAGTTCGTTGTTTATTTTCATAGCTTTCATTTTGTTTTTTATCCTGGTAAACAAAAAAATCAAAATCTAAAAATTTCTTTAAAAATTTCTCAAGGAAAAAAATACTTTAAAACAAGGAAAAAAATAAATCATTTAGAACTTTAACTGACTAATTGAAATTTCAGTTACCATGGAAACGAAGGAATTTTTATATTATCCTGTAAATTTTAATAAATCAGCAAAAATTTGTTTGGAACGAAATGGTTAGCAAAAAGTTGGATGGGATGAATCAGAAATTTTCAGTCAGAAAGTTTGACTTCAGAATTGTTTGAACTGCATAATTTCCATCCAAAACCACCGTCGAAAGTGTTGAATTGTTTTATCGCTTCCTGAACTTCCGGAAAACTCTCCAACCTTTGACATATCACTTCAACGAAACTATCACAAACTTAAATTCAAATAATTCGACTCTTTGAAATATGCTCAGATCTGCATTATTCTAGAACCATCTCTCCTTGAAAGCGCCCCAAAATCGAGGATCTAATTTAAATGTGCCAGCGTGAAACCGGGTCTAATTGTGCAAATAAGCAATATCGAGCACTAATCGAATCGTAACGACCGGCCAAACGTCATTAGTGGAGAGGAGGTGTCGTTAATTAAGTTAAATTTCAACACCCCCACTCTCTGATCATGGGTCACACTATTTCCAACCGCCCCTTCATGAAAACTGGAACCCTGCCTGTTTTCCGGTTGGGACGAAGAGCGGCGTCGGTCGAGGACAACAACACAGAACGGGATTGTCCTGTTCGTGGATGCGGGACACGTCGCCAGCCGCCTCCTAAACACCAGCGGACATCCCGGGAATGCCAACGAGCGCGCGAATTCTAATACAAATTGTTGCATGTGCGGCTAATTCGGATGGTGGTCGAAACGGCCGAAACGAATTCCACGCGCATATCGATTCGCGAATAAGGACGAAGTAATGTCCATTTTGTCCCCCATCCACCCACCGCTCCACCGAGCTGGGGTTCGTCGATTGTGTTGGTTCGGGGATGAATGCTGGGACGCGTGCTCTGCATGCGAATTTTAACAAATTTCGCAATAAATTGCCGATTGCCAATTGGATTCGCTTTGAATACAGACGGCGTCGACATGTGCTATTTGCATGTAATCCGAAAATCCAATAATTCAGCCCGCCGAAATTCGACCTTTTATGACGATTCAATTTTTTTTTAATTGTCATCAATCATTCGCACGCGTTCGATATAATCCAATTAGGAATTCAATGAATGCGTGTCAGTATTTTCAATATCTCCAAAAATATAACCAACAAAAATTCTTATAAGAAGAATATTCTGGAAAAAGTATTCCAGAACATTCTAGAAAAACGTTCTAGAACATTCCAGAAAAATAGCCTCTAATATTTTAGAGAAGTTCTGGAATTTTTGAATCACCTTTCTTATATTTTCATTATCCTCAAAAACAAAATCAACTAAATTTCCAATTACAAGAATATTCTACAAAATCTCAGAATCAAAAAGAAAAACGTTGAGAAATTTTTGATTTACCTTTGTATACAAAATTAACAATATGATATTTTAAATAACTTTTTTTGTATTTTCATTATCCTAAACAATAAAACGACTTATATTTCTCATTACAAGAATGATTCTAGAAGATTTTGGAATAAAGTTCCAGAACATTCTAAAAGAAACTGTTTCCAACATTCTAGAATAACTTTGGGATATTTTTAAATCACAATTTATGAAAAGCAAAAACAGATTTTTAAAACAATAGAAAATATCCTTGAAATTCAATAGAAAACCTTGAAATCCTTTGACGATGCTTCCCTGAATATAAAACCAATATCCTGAGGGAATTCGCATGTTTACACACGTTAAAAATGTCATTGAATGACATTCCTCATAAAAAAACTGTCAAAGGATAAATCCTCCTCAGGATATTTTCCTGTAGGACATATTGAAATCTAAAACTTCAGATCGCGTCTTAAGTTTCATTATTAAGCCACAAGAACATAAATCTTTGAAAAAACTAACAAAGAACCACCCGTAAAAGTTTCGTAGACATTATGAAGGATAAAAAACGATACAAACTTCACAAAAACCAGACATAAATTCCCCAACCCTCAAAAAAAAATCCCAACCCAAGGAGTAAATTACAAACAATTTTCTTTATTTCTGACATTATAAGTTCATCCTGGAAGAGTTATAGTTTCTCGCGCGTGCTCGATACAATCAATGAGTTAGTGCACGCCAATGTCAGACCAGAAGCTTAACAGGACGAGTGAAAGTTTTTCTCTTCCTGGACCAATAAGCGCCGCTATCGCGAAAAAAGTTTGCAACGACCGTCTCATCTTCACTAGCAACGATTCCAGTAAAATCCAAAGAACGATGGAGAAAAAAGGACGAGGATCAAAAACCGCAAAGCAGGACGTGCAGGAGGCACTCGACAGGACGACTTCGCAGGAAGCAAGCAACGAAGAAGGAATGCGAAAAAACTGACAGGATAAGAAAAAACTGAAGGAGGACGAGAGAAGTGAAACGATGAACGTGGGGAAAAACTTGACGGTTCGAGGCAAACAAAGCGGAAGTAAATGGCACGAGTGAATATCTTTTAAAAACCACCTCAAATTTGCTTTACTTCCGGTGAATATGTCTGTATATCAGGACCAAAGGAGGAAACGCAATTCTTTTACGTAGGAAGTTTCGACCATTTTCATGAATGTGTGTGTGATTTTTTGCACCTTTGCACTTTCTTAAGTTTTATTTTTTATTTTTTTTTTATTTTTTTGGCGAGGACGAAGATTGTTTCTTTTTATGGTCGGTCGAATCCTTGAGGTAAACATATTTTGTATCGGGCGCAGTCGCATGGAAAGTTTTCTGTTTTTCGCTTCAAGAGAGCGAAAGATTCGAAAAAGTAAAACATCTTGAGGGTTTTATTCACGATTTTATCAATTTTATCCTTGTTTTTTTTAGGATATCATCCCCCATTTTTTTGCTAAATAATCTTTCAAATACTTTTAAAGTTAATTATCCTTTTTATTTTTAAGGTTATAATTTGGACGAAATAGTGATTTCTCCGAAAAAGAAATAATGAAGTAAAAAGTGTAAATTTAAAAATTCTAGAAATTTCTAGAATTTTGGTGAAAATAGAATTTCCTTATTGTTTAAACCAATTTTCTTGGACCATGTTTTGTAACAAGATTTCTACCAAGTTCTAAATCTTGTTAAGGATAACAAATTTAAATTCCACTTGTACATAACAATCCTTGAATAAACCGGAAGAAAATCTTTACTTCCGGGACGCATGGCTTCACCGGATACGACAAACCTCAAAGGACTTTTTTGTGATTCTTCTATATTTTCCCTTATTTTATTTTAATTTTTTTTTTCATAAATAAAAGATAAAGAAACAACAAAACGGAAAAGTCATTGTTTCAATAAAATATCAATTTACTTTTTAATTAAACTTCCATTTTAGAAATGAAACATGGAAACATCTTGAACCGTCATCAGATTGATTTCAGCGATTTCTATTTTCAGTTTTCCTATTTTCCACTTTTCCCTCATTGTTTACAAACTTCCGGCTGCTCTGATATCACAATAGCGCTGATTGGTACTTAACGAAATCGTTTTGAACAAATTACGAACCGGAAATCGCATCCACAACGTCCTTAGCACTCTATAGAAATTTCCAGCTCGTGGGGAGATAACCGGAAGTGAAAACTGTGCAATAAGTTGCGGGCGGTGTAATTTGCAAATATCAGCAACGGCAGCAGCAACAAGCGGCGAGCAACATGCAGCAACAGCACTCGACAACTCGACAATCCTGGTCGAACAAATAGACATCGTTGTCCTGGAATTATCCTGGCACTGAACGCGCCATCGCCGGCGATATAATGGTCGAACAGGAGGGATAGTTTCGAGTATCTCCAATTAAAATCATTTCGACCCGTGGCGTTACCCCATTACCTCATCGATTTATCCCCCCGTTCCCGAAACCGGGATTCCGGGATTCGACCCAGCCGCCCCCAAAGGACCTCGCCGCAGCAAGTGCAACGGAATTGGATTGCATTTTACATGCTCAGACATTTCCAGAGGGTGCACGCTCTCACAGGGAAAATCCTGCAATTGATCTAGAATGCCACATGTGGGTATCAACCCTTATCGGGGGTGGGAAAGATGTGGGTCTAATCGGTGGATGCATTCGTCACCCGGAAAACATGGGAAATTCCCCGGGTGAATTATTTGTGAAAGTCATCGAGTAAGTTGCAAAAATCTTACAGAAGTACGAAAGAAAGCAAAAAAAGAACAGAAGAAAACTGTAAATTGGAAATTAATATCAAGGATGTCTCATTATAATTTCCTGCATTTTCCTGCAGGAAGGAAACAGAGAAAATGCAGCAGAAATTGTTGACCAATTTGCGTCGAAGTAAATTTATTTCCTCTTCAATTTTAAGGAAAATTCCAAGCTTTTCTCAGCGTTGAATATCAGTAAGAAAACTAGATTCAATTATGTGCGATTTTCCTGACAATTTCATACATTTTGAACAATTACTTTAATTTATCGCAATTGAACAAAATACTTCTTTTTAGTTAATTAAATTGCAAAATGATTTCCTTATTTTTTTATGAAAGAATTTAAATATTATCAACAAGAAAATAGTAATTAATTTAAAAAATTCATTTTCTTTCACTAGTGAGTGAAAATATATTTTCTTCAATTTGTTTTCTTTGTGACAAAGAAATTCTACCAAAATTGATTTTTACCAAATATCTTCGGTTTAAGAAACGAGGATTTTTCTTTTACATTCGGAATGGGAGGAAAACGAGTGAAAAATGAAAAGACTGCCAACGTCTGTATATGCAAAGTATTCGATTTCCATGCACGCAAGTCCGGAAAAACAACTCCCTATTCACGACTATGAAGATAAATCGAAACGATAAATCAGAGGGCGCTGCGCGCTTTGGTAATAATCTAAACAAATTGCGAAAAATTCGAGCCAGATGTACGACAATGTTGATTCCTTCCTTATCGATTTGTTATATCGATGTCGATTCTTCTTGCTTCGATCACAATACCCAAAAAAACCAACCAATGAAATGCGTTTTATGAAAAGAAAAAAAAGAGGACATAAAAAACGTTCGTAGCATAAAAGATCATGAAAAATTGCTTAAATTAATCTTCTTTTTACTGTTTAGTAAAATCTGCTATTTTTATATTTCTTTTATAGAATGAAAAAAAATTCATAAAGAATTGAATCGATCACAAACCTTTTAAATTATTTCCGTTTTTTTTTTCTCCAAAAATAATAAAAATAATTTTTGATATGAGTTACATTTAATAAATTGTGAAAATTGAATTTTAATTTGCCATTTTAATTTCTCTTGCAGTTTGAAAAAAAAAATCTGACCTAGTTTTTTCCCAATAATGAAACCTTCCAACTTTTCTGATTACCCATCTCGAAAGGGCACAAAAAATCTGATTGGAAGTTATTCAATTACAACTTCCAGATGAATTTTCCCATTTTTTGTTGTAAACAAAATTACAATTTGCATTGAAACACCCAAAATATAATTTCTATTCATTGAAATATCTCCTATTCATTCTGAAAATCATCCTCATTTTTTTAAATTTCATATATTACCAAAAAATTATGTGGAAACTAAATAATGTTAAATGTATTTTCCAACACATTGAAATCCGAAGAACTTTACAACAATTTCTTTTGATTTGTAGCCAATAGAGATCTTTTATCTGCTTTATGACCTCGCATTAGTCTTCAGAAAAATGTTTATCTAGTGTTACTAAACAATCGGATTGAATGTTCGTAGAAAGAGGAAGATTTTATGTTTATGTTTGCAAACATCTATTCAGCTTTTCTAAAGTCACTTTGGTCGAGCACAACGTGCAGAAAACAATCCGAATTTCGCAATAATAATGCGAGACACGCGATCCAAGGAACCAATTTGGCGTGCGGCCAATCGAGCGAATTGATTTTGATAAGTTTATCGATACATGATTATATTGCGTCTTCATTATTCCAATTCTACTTCTTCAAACAAAACTTTTTGTTCTTATAAGTGAGTGTAATAACAAGTTTTCTAAATTGTTGTTCAACTCGATCAGTAAACGAAGTTTTTAATTAAACGACACGTTTAATACGAATACTTCCGGTTTGGTAAATAAGCAAAATGTCGAGAAAATTTGCAATGATTATAAAAGTGGAAAAACTTTGTTAAATTTAAAATTGAGTAAATTAAAAAACGGATTTTATTTCACTAGTGAGATAAATCAGTAGTTTCTTCACTAGTGAGTAAAATCAATAGTTTCTTCACAATTTTTACTGCAAAAAAATCATAGTTATCCTTGATGGATACTTCTTGTGACACGAAGAAGTGTTGACCAACAAAAGATGTCCTCTCATCGATATGACAAGCGCGTTGTTATCGTGCATATATCACCAAAGCACTCTCTCGACAGGTCTGCACATTTATTCAATGCCTCGAGGGCGGAAAACGCAAGAAATTCTTTATCATTTCAACCCCCGCTGGGGGAATAATTCATATTTATATATTCGCATGCAGAATATGATGATGATATCTGGCAGCTACGAAATGGAAATTATGGCCGAAAAGTTGCCGCCCCCCGAAAATGTTGTTTCCAAGTAGCGATAACAACTTCGAATGTACCTCGAAGATTTACACAGGTAGATTTCCGCGAAGAAGTCGTCGTCAAATATTTTATTTTCACATTCGGCATTCGAGTCGTAAAGATTCATTTCATGTCTTACAATAACATTTATTCGCTTGGTGGCTTTGTAAGCATTGCATTGATGTCCTTTTTCATCTGATAAGATAAAATATAAGAGAAGATGAAAATATGTTTGTTTTTTCAATTAATTTTCATTGAATTTTAAGAAGTGAAATATTTTTTGAAGGTAAAGTATTTTTTTAAATTAAGAATTGAATTGTTTTTTTAACTTCTGTATGAAAGTATTAAAAAATTTCAAAGTTTTGATTAAATTTTAGGAAATTTCTTATTAAAATTGATATTTGTTTTCCTCATTTTCCAATTGATAACAATTTTAATTTAACTATATGATAATAATTGAAAAATGAACTGAGATAACTTGATGAAATATGATATTATTTCAAATATAATTAATGCAAAATAAAATAAACTAATTAAAATATCATATACGAAAAAGTCTGGCTAAAAACAATTTATCATCCAAAAAAATATAAAACTACTAAAAATCAATGAAAACACATTTATCAAAAATGTCTGACATACGAACATAATTATTTTGAACACGTTCCAGTTCCAGAATTTAATATTTTATTCAACAATCATCGATTTTAACTTCCAACCAATCAAACAACCTCAAATCCAACTGCAAAAACAAATTTTCCTTAATTTTCCCCCACATTTCCCTCATCAACCTTCAACTATTAACTCTGTATTTGTTGTTATTTATATATAAACTCTCTTCTATAAGTGATACATCATTTTCTGTCAGTTTCATACCTTACTTTGAATTAAATCTCACGTGCAATAAACCAAATCGTGGTGAATCCGTGGAAAGTTTATCACCAAGCCGAAACCGGAAATATGCTACCAAATACATTTGTGTGTGTGTGTTGATCGTTGTTTCAGCTCGAGAGCTGCATTGTTCGTAAATAATGGACGGTTTTAAGGTTAGGTACCTTTTTGTGTTGTTGTTTTCGTGAAGGAAACTTCATAATTTCGCGTCGGGTTTTGGAATGAAAGCGCACGCGAACGAACGAAATGTGCGGAAAACATTAATCCGGTTACACTAATGACTATTACGCTTTTTATTCGGAGCGTTTCCGTGCAGTGCGTCCAACTTTTCAGGTGATATAGTGCCACCTGGTGCTATTCATTAAGTGCGCTATAAATCCGTAAGAAAAAAAAGGATTTAAATAATTTATCGACTTTAGGTGCGCGTTTTCTTCAACAATTAACTTCTAGTCGGTGGATTGCAACAATAAAAAGTTTTCGTACAAACAAGCAAGCAGATCAATCAAGATGTTATCCTGATTATAGGAAATTTCTATGTTTACTTGTAATCAATCAAAATCAGAAATTTCCGGAAGAAGTAAATAAAGAATTTCCGGAGATTTAAATATTAATTAATTTAAGATTCAAAAATATAGAAGTTAAAAATAATGACTTTTAATCTACAAATGAGTGAAACAATAAGTTATTTCATTTGTGAATAAAATAGACCAAAAATCACAAAATAATTTTGTATTTTTCACACTTGTGATATAATCAATAATTATTAAATATAATTTGTTCCTCTGACATATTTTTCCTTTTATTTCAATGACAAATAATTGGATTTTCCACTCATAGTCAGTAATCCCAGAAAAGTAAATTTGGAACATGAATATTCCCAAAGCATTTATGAAATCAACCAAAAAAAAAATATGGCAACCTTTTAATCCCCAATAATTTTCATTGTTCCAATTACGAGCGTTTGCATTTTATCCCGGTATTAAAATTCCATGTTTGAGATTCCTGGATTACGAATATTGATACTGAAATATTTGATAGCATTAAATTACTTCGATAATGACGGAATTTTTGCAAAGAATTTTATTTCTTGTAAAACTTGTAATTGTAAAATAATTTTCAATTTTAATTTTTTGAATGAAAGTAGTAAACACGTTTAAAATTAAAATTGAATATTATAGGATAGTTATGAAATTAATTAAAATTGAATTATTAATGCCCAATTAAGTTTCATTAATACAAATGGAAATTATCCTTACATTGTTGAAATTCATTGTTTGCTGACCTCAAAAGATAATTAGATCAATTATTTGTTAAATAATATAATTGCTAGTCAAATTTTATCTCTCAGGACTATAAATTAAATTTAATGATAAGGGTAAGAAAAGGACATATCATGAAGATGGCTGAATTAGTGGAAAATACGAGCATAGAGTGAATAAAATATAGGGCACTAAATAGGCTGTAAAAGTCCTAAACTAAGTACTCCACAAGGACAATTAATTTCAAAGAAGGACGATTAAATGTCCAATAAATAAAGATAAATGATTCCCTTAAATATTTGTAATTATTTTAACAAGTTTTAGTTAAACTGGAAGTTTCTTGTAATGATTTTGATGTTTTAAATTATCCTGTTTGTCAGTTACTTTTATAGCAATCCAAAACTTCCTTCAAAATTCCTTTATTTTTATAAATCTCTGGAAAAAATCCAGCTATGTTCAAGCAATTTTTCTAGCCTGAATTGATTTGAATAATTAATGCGAAAGAATCATTTGAATTTCTTATCCTTTTTTGTTATATATTATTTACTAATTATTGTCTATGGTAGATTTATGAAACTCTAAATTTTTCTGCTATTTAAACAAAAAAAATCGAAATAATATTATAAAAATATCTCAAATTTTATCCAAAACTCCAAAACTGAATATCTAACGATAATAAACAAATTATCAAAATTATAGTAGTGACTTAGGATAATTAAGTTTTTCTGATTATCCTGCACAATTTTGTAAAATCCTGTTTTAATAATACACGTTCGCATAACGAATATTATATTACATTAAGCCATTATCCATATTTTCAAGAAAATCTTCAGTAAAAAAAAACCCTATAAACTATTGTTTGAATTTTCATTCCAATTTGCAATAAAGCTCTCCAATTTGCAGTCTTTTGAGTCTAGTTTTCATTAAAAGCTCAAATATAATGAATTCATGCAAAATCAGCATGGAACACATTTAATCTACCCCCTCCACGCACCGAAACGAACCTTCAAAAATGCATTACATTAAAACCGCCCCCTCATGCAAATATATGTGTAATAATTTTTCTTTGAAGCGTTTTTATCCTCCAGTTTCCGCATACTTTACATAAAGGGTTAAATATTTCAAAAGCAGCTCAATTTCAAACCCACCATCTACTACATGACCAACCTTTTTCATTTTTATTCTCTCTTTGTAGGAATTTATAAAAAATTGAAAAAACAATTCCTAGTTGGATGGAACAATCATGGAATTTATTCGAGAATTTATATTTTGTTTAATATTTTATAGGAATTTTCCATTTGAGATCAGTTGAAAATATCCGAAAATATTATTAAAATCAAACGAAGTTGTTTAATTATTAGAAAACATGAAATTTGATTTTTTTTTCTTTGGGGTCGAAATTTCAAAGCGAAAAAATTACAAATTTTTGCACCGAAATATAAACATAAAAACGAATCGTTTTATCATTTTTTTTGTTTAGTGATAATATATTTTTAATATATTTCTTTTGGCAGATATTTAGTTTTTCGTCAGTTCGTTGGTTTTTAGTCAAAATTTTACAGTCCAATATCTCAAAAAATATTCGACATACGAAAAATAATTATCCTTAAAAAAATTGAACTTGTAGTAGAAATTTCTCGAATATCTCGAAGATTATTCGATATTCGAAAAAATGAAGATCACTTCTACCAATTTTTGATTCTTTATCCAAATGTAACTTCAAATTCGAAAAATCGATAATTTTTGCACACAAAAACGAATCCAGTTACCAAACTTTGTTTGTTGAAAAAGTTTTTTGGAAAATAAACTTTCGTTTTTTGAAATATCTTTAAAGAACTCCAGAAAATACCGAGATAACAACCGACAAAATAAGAAAACCAACACCAGGAATTGAAGAAGGAAACCGGAAATTTCAAAACGACCTGGTGATCATCCCCAACGACAACACCTCGCCCTCTCCACCGATAAATACCTTCCGAAGGAAGAGCTCATTGCAGCCATCCGCATCCGGATTGCCCTTGAAGTGGAAGTGCCGATAGCGCACATTCCCCACGAACCTGGTGCCCTCCAGCTTCGACACCTCGAGGACGAGCCGGCGGATGTCCAGCCGCTTGGCGCGCTCGCAGTGCTTCCGCTGGCGCCGTTTCTGCAGCGCCTTCTCGTCGCACTCGCTGACCTCCCCCTGCGACGTCAGCCCCTCGTCGGCCACCCACGCGCTCAGCACCGACTCGATGAAGCTGAACAGCTGCTGGACGTTCGGCTCCATCTTCTTCGAGGAGGCGCACGAGATGCGCGACGTCAGCCCCGCGTTCGTGCACACCTGCAGCAGCAGATTATCCCCAAAGTGCACGGTTTTGTGGCGGCGGCGGCGCGCGCTCAACGTCTTCTCCGGCGAGCTGCCCACCACACCACTTCCTCCACGTCCACCACCTCCATTTCCGCCGCCGCCGCCGCCGCCGCCGCTTTCGCCATTGCACACGCTGTGCCGATTGCAGCTCGCGTTCGACTCCACCATTCTTGACGGAGGCAGGGGGTTGTTTCGGTCGGTGATGGTTACCAGATGACGTCACCAAATTTACAATTTAATTTACTGGTAAATTTCACACACGATGTGAGAAAATTGCAACACTCAAAAATCACACAAATTTTGTTTTTTGTTTTGTTGATTAAATGTTTGTTGATTTTTTGTATTAATATAGAGACAGTGAGAGATTTCAAGGCACTAAATGCTTATAAGTTAATCTTGATTCTCAATTTCGTTTGCAAATTTTTCGGAATAAATTTTGATGACTTAAGTTTTTACGTAAATTTTTTTTTTAATTAAATTTTCCTATTTCGTGATGCTATGACTTAAGGCAATATTGTACAATATATGAACCTTTTGCAAAGTATCACAGCAAGTTGACGAAATTTGTAATTTTTCCAGCTGATTCTATAATTGATTGAAAATATCTCATCTGATTTATTACGTTATATATATTTAAATTTTTAATTTTAATTTTTCTCTTGAGGAGTAGTTTTTGATTTCTTAATTTACTGATTCAACTTCAACAATAACACACTTGATTAACACTAATCAGCAAGCAAATGAGACGATATGACGTCGATGGGTGCACTCACACACACACACACACAGCAAGAGAGACAACAATAAACACAATAATTCGCAATAAATGCACTCGACGAGCAATTACGCAATTAACGACGATTGTTGATGATGATATCGGTCAAAATTTTACGGATTTTCGCACCGAATTTTCGCACACCGTGACGGGGGATGAACGAGGCAGGGGGCGGGATGGGGAATGTGTGTGTGGAGAGGAAAACAACAGAAATTCGAACGTCGCGAACCACCAACGAACCGGAACGACGCCCCCGGCGAACTGATTGCATCCGGCAGCGCAGTTCGCGAGTGACTGCCCGAAAAACACACACGAACGGATCAACTGCATCCCCTCTTTCCCCCCTCTCTCTTTGCGCGTTTTGCCGCCACCAGCCGCCGCAGACCGCCACCAACCACCACCACCACCAGCCACCTCCAACACGACCACCACCAGCAGCAAGAGGAGCAGGAAGCATGCGACCCGATCGGGCCGTGACGTCAGACTGAGAGGATGGCGCGCCACTCGGAGGCGGCAGGACTGCCCCCGCAACAGCAGCGCCGCCGCAAGGATGCGCGGACGAAACGTGAAGCTGCTGAATCGGGGATTGGATCGATGCGTGAGTGCTGTGCGTCACAAGGATTCGCCAAATTCCACGAGATGTTGTTGCACGAAATGCGCAACGAGGAGGCAAGTGATATCCGAGCGGGGGTGGCGATGATTGGGGGGGTGGTGGCTCGGTTCGGATTGCATTCGTGTTGATTCGGCCTAATTTGTGGTTTTGCACTTGGTGGTCGGAGGAGGCCGAAGGCGAAATCTCTTAAATTGCGAAATTAGCATGGAAAATTAGTTTTTGTCGAGGGGGGCTCGGGGGGCGGTGAGCTGGGGGGTGCGCGTGTGGCGCAACTAAAATCCTATTATGGGCGCAAAGTTCGCCAAAGAGCGGCGAGAAGTTGAAGGTATGTCATTGCGGTTTGTGCGCTACGTGTCGCAAAGTTTCGCTGAATTTATTTTCGCACAAAGAGAGAATGAGAGAATGAGACAGACAATACATGATGGGAAATTATCATAAAGTTAATGTTTTTCCGGCAAATTTCCAAAGTTGCTTTTTATATCCTTAAACGGTTTCCAACTATTACATTTTGAATAAAATTCAAAAGTAATATAACTTGCAAATTTCTTGATGATGCTATTTTGCACGAATATTTGAAAATCTAGATATCCTTAAAAAAATACCCAAAAAAATATGAATCCTGATGAAATTAATTCATCAGGAAAATTAATTTTCCATTATAGGAAACATTTAATAAAACAACTAATAGATGACAAAACGATCATCATCAATAAAGTATAAATTATACTCATTTTTATGATAATAAAATTTTCTTGCAATACATCTGCTAATTCTAGAATTAATTCAATAATGTAATCTACTTCAATTCAATAAATGAATTATCCTTCTATTGTTTTTAAACGAGGAATTCAAAACTTTTGAACTTATCTTCAAAAATTCAGTAACCTCAAAAATAGTATAGATTGAAATAGTTTAAATTTTAAAAAGTGCAAAAATTAAATTTAAAAATATAATTGGAAACTATTGTTTACTGCAATTTCAAAGTTAATTTAAATTTTCCATTATAAAAAACTTTTTGTAATTTATCATTTCCTAAATTCTCAATCCAGGACTAACTGAAAAATCCTATCATTTTTGAAATTTCTAAGGATCAAACAGGACATTTTTTATATCATATTTCAAATTAATCCTGATATCAATTAAATATATATCATTTAATATATTTATGAAATTTATTTGAAAACTGATGTATTTATATATTAATTTCTTATTTTAATTTGATCCTTATTCAAGCAAATAAAATTCAATTAATTCCACTGTCAAATGGAATAAATATTAGCATCAATTTTCCTGTTTCCCTTGTATCTCAGGATTTCTTATAATCCTTCTTCTAATTTAATATGAGAAATCAAGAAAGATGAAATTAATTGCAGACTGACTTCTTCCAGGGTTTAATCCTGTCAACTTAATCCTTGCCAAATTGTTATCATCTTTTGTATATTCTAAAGGATCATTATTGCAACAGGATTTATCTTGAATAAAAATACAAATCCTTTCACTGTCAAGTATAATTTTCAAGGAATGTAATTCAATTATCCATCAGCGAATATCCTTCTGGAAAATTATAATTTTATGTAAGTGTAATCCTTCAGGATAAGATTAGATTGTAACCAATCAAGAATATCAAACCAAAATGAAATATATTTCCTATTTTTAAGAAATATTATTAAAAATCCTTGAGAATTTTGGAACCTTACAAAGTTCAATCTGAAATTTGAACATTCCAGAATAATAATCATGTATTTTCTATCCTATCCTTAAAATGAAAAGTATCAATAGTAAATAACAAATGTGATATCTAGTAAAAAAGGATAATTTCCAAAATTCTATTACTTTGATGAAATTTGAAAAGATCATCAAATATTTCTTCTAAAAATGTCTTTCTTGTTTATCCTCATTCCTCCTTGAAGTCAAAAAGGCAATATCAAAATTCCAGGACTATAAATTCTTGAATTCTACATCGACTGAATTAAACAACAAAATTTCCCATTAACAAATATCAAATATCAAATGTTATATGAAATATTATCATTCTAATCAACATTTCTTGAAACCTAACGAACTCTTCCGTCAAATACAAGAAGAAAATTACCAAGTTTCAAGGACAAAACATTCCAAAAATCTAAAATATGAACCCCTCAAACGTCAGGATCAAAAATCATGGCAATTACCATTCCAGAACAGCCACAAATCCTGACTTTAATCAGGAATACAATCCGAAAAACACAACCTAACATCCTCGAATCCAATTTGTATCAAAAACATCGAAAATAATGAAATTCCATTATTCAAATTCCGCAAATCCTTACGCAGCAATCCCGCCATTTGCCTTCCCATTAGGAATTCCAATCCTGTGTGTGCGCACCAAAAATAAATTCGCATCTAAATCTAAGCCATTTAATTTATTTCTATTCGTTACGTTACTATACATTCCCATTCCCATTCAGCTACAGCTAAAAACTAATATCTCCCCTAAGAGCAGCATCTGGATGATCTGGACGCGCGGAGTGGGGGAGGGAAAATTGCTGGCAAAACGAGGCCCAAAACAAAAAACCGAAAATAGAGAGAAATATAGAAATACAGTGGAGCCAGAGAGCGAGAGACAGAGAGATAGAGAGATATCTTAGAGTATGATTATTATTTGGATGATTAGTTACGTACCAATTTCATAAAAATACTCTTAATGCGCTTGCGCACCATTTCGCAATCGTGCCGATGTCGTATGATAGGGAAAATGCATTAATGAATGCATCGAATGCATTTGAAAACCAACCGATTGCAAATGTTTACAAAACACAGCACACTCTTTATTTGCGAGAGATCTCGTTCGTGCAACAACAAACAAGGAGTCCTGATGATGTTGATGACGAGGCGTACGCAGGATAATTCCTGATGGAATCAAACAACAAATCGGTGATGATTTTTGATGGTTGTCATGGAAACAACTCGTTTTTTGTTATCTTCAAATCGTATGTCTTCGTCCTTTGACGTTAAATTCTTCACCCTTCGTCCTCCGTCCTTGGAAATGCGCCCTCGTCCTGTTTAGGTTAGACGCTCGTCCGGGATGATCGCCTCAACAATTCTTGTTTTCCCCTGCGCGTTTCTTCAGCAATCAACAAGTCGTTTTTTCCGTGCGTATTATCCTCACATCGGGCTGTTATCCTTGCGTGCTGTGCGTGCGAGGCATAATGCGAGGGACGTCCACGCCAACCGATTGATTGAAACATATACGATGTCGATTGCGTCGTGACGTTTGCGTTGCTAGCACCGCTGCGTTTTCGGGATGCGTCCCGGCCACAGGCTCCTGATCCTGCCACCACCACCACCACCACCACCACCACCTCCACAGTCGTCGTCGACGTCGTCGTCGAGCTAGCCCGTCGATGCTCCAGGACGCTGATGCACAGAACAACTCTTCGGCGCGTCGTTTATTTATTTACCAGCTCGCTGGGATTTTTGCGTGGATGCGACGAAAGCAGCGAGCGCATTTTCAGCGAGGATAATATTTCTGCAAGGCAGGCCGATCGCGTACTATCGCGTCGCGGATGGCCGTCGGCGGCGGTCGGCAGGTGGCGCTACGCATGCGCCGCCCGGAAAACGGAACAAGGCCAACCATCAGCCACGCACACCAGCGCATTTCTATCCTGTGTGTGTGTGTGTTATCCTGCAGGATGCGCAACGTGCTCCATTTACACCGCAAGGACCTCAGTGTTTGTGAGTGTTGTGTTTGTGAGTGTTGTGTTTGTGAGTATTGTGTATAAATGTGTGTGTAGAGGGCGCAGGTCGTTTCCTTATTGCAACGCGCACATACAACGAGCACGTGCAAGGACGAAGGACGAAACGTGTGCGCGCGTGCGCATGTTTGTGTGTGCATTTCCGCCAAATGAGTTTGCCATCTTTTCGCACTGGCTCGCTGCAGACGCGCACATAATTCTTTCGCAAGCTGCGACCCCGTTATCCTTGTTTTCCTCCTCCACTCTTCATTGCAGCTGGTCCCGATATTTTGTCGAGTTGGCGCTGTCACCAAGATTTTCACCTCCTTTTCCAACTCGTTGTTATCTTTCAGGTGCACCTGACGGTTTGCCCTAATTCTCAGTTATACCTGATACGAGATAAGAAACTCAAGAATTGAAATTTTTGATATTTTTAGGATAATACGAAATTTTAGTGGATCTATTAATCAGAAAAGTGTCCAACAACTTAGAACTTTGAATTTTCTAAAATTTCTATTCGAATTTCATCATGAGATAAGAAGAAAATTCCAAAATGATATTTGAAATTCTACTTTTTGTTTTTTTTTTAATTTTCAGGACTATTATATCAGTTATATCTGAAATATATGCAAACCCCAACCAAACTTTCAATTTTTCATATTTTGTGATTATAAAAATTAACAAAAATTTTGAATGAAAAAATTAATCAAAAATTCAACATTTTCTTCTTCTTTTTTTTCAAATTTAGTTCATCAATTATACCAGAAAAATGACTGATAAAAGTTCCACTCATTTTCGAGCAAATTTATATAATTTTCCCTTCGTAAATCAGATTTATCTACCCATGGCAAACCACGATAAAAATTATTGCATTAACTCGTCGTCCTAACCTTCAAATGAATCGGAATTAACAAGGACCTAAATACGCAGCTGCTGCTGCAGCGCTGAATGACACAAACTGGAACGAAATCGAATCACGCGCGGCTGTTTTTCACTCCGAGAAGCAGCAATTCGTATGACGCGCGATAAGAGTGATAACGACAGCGAATCCTGATCAATGCGTCGATGCCACCATCGAAGGAAATTCGATTTGGCGAGTAATTTTCAGCACGCTCTCTTTCCTCCCTCGAGCAAAGTGGGATTAACGTACGAAGAAGTTGCGGAAACTTTGCCAAATTGATACGGCAAGATTTAATTAGTACCAACTTTCAATAACGAGATATGTTTTTTTTTTCTAATTGATGATTTGCTATTGAGTAAATTCAATATTTTCTTCAAGTGAAAATAAGTTGAAAAAATGAATTTTATTTCACTTGTGAATAGAAAGTGAAATCATTTTGTTTCTATAGTTATAAACAAAATTTGTCACAGATGACTATGATGTGACAAAATAATTGGAATCTGAGAATTAGAAATTGTGGTGACAATTTTGACCTTTATGTCTTCTTACCATAAGATAAAATATCATTTATCACACCTGTGTGTAATTCTAAACTCATGAATTTTAATCAACTACTAGTAAATGTTAATTTTTTAATGTTATTTTGTATTCATTGAAGTAATGATGTGATTTGTTGTTACTCAGAGAAAATTTTATTATCACTCGCAAACCACCACTAAATCACCTCCCTTATGACATTCTCATGAGTCACGATAAACTTTTACAACTCTTTCGAAACACGCAATGTAAAATACATCCACACCCAGTCTGATAACGAAGAACAATGCACCAAGTTGAAGCAAAGGTGCATAATTTTAAAAATAGAAACATAAATAAATTATCCTTCTTAATTAATACCTGCCAGCATGGAAAACCTCCCATGCAAACCAAAATAAAAACGAAACGAAACGAGGCATTAATTTCAACGAAGAAAAATGTCAAGCTCCCTCAACAACAAAAAACAAGTGGAAAAGTTGTAACTTAAACCCCAAAAGTGGGTGAAATTGGGGGGTGGTAATGCTGTTACCATGCAGACAAATATCAGCGAAATTAATGCATGTAAATATTTCACATTTTCGTGCGAGTTGGCAGGCTGCCCCCATAAATGAGTGACACTTACGAGCTGGAATGCATTTCTCTGGGTTTTCTGCACGCGGTGCAATTTTCGTTCGTTCGTGCAAATTGTACGACATAGTCCGCAGATATTTTTCATCGTTTTCGTTTTTTGTTGCCCGCAAACAAGCGCCCCGTTAGCGCCAAACTAACACACTAAAAGTTTTAGTGCAGCGTCGTAAACTTGTTAATTGCTAAATAATTCGCGTTTATGTATTTTTAAGGGGCTTTTAACGTTGGGCCCGAGAGAATTTCAAGGCGTCACTGCTTAATTTCGTTTCGTTGGGCAATGCTTTAACGAGTTTCACACTTTGTTGTTGCATTCAAATCGTTTTCTTGCTAAATATTTTCTACATATAGGTAATTTTTCAGTAGAGTTATCACAGAAGTTCAATTTAATAGAATTTAATAGAAAAATTCTATGAATTCTTTCGAAATGTTTAAAATTTATTCCCAAATGAGAAAGGAGAATATTCAACTTATTGTTAGTCTTCTTCGAAGAAGCCTCAGATGTCTTGTCAATTAAAATTCCTTCATCGAATGATAAAAAAATCAATACTACTTTCATCGTAAACCATCCCCAGCAGAAAACCTCCAATTAAAAACCTTTCGAGTACAAGATAACAAGAAAAACCAAAGAATTACCATTTCAAACCCCAACTTATACATTTGAATGTTTCTCCACATTCCCTTTCATTTGTATCTTCGTTTCGTGTCTTTGACAGAAACGAAATTCAAAAAACTTCCCACCAATGAATAATTCATATCGATCCAATTTGAATATTCTTAATTACGCTGTTGGCGCACTCATCGCCTTTGGTAAACCCCCAGAAATACTCTGATCCAAAGTCGAAACAGATAATTCAATTTGCCCCTCGAGGGACGCCATCGACAATCAATTGAATACGTGCGCCCGAAGCTTCCAGAAAAATTACTTAGCAGCAACTTCCAGCTTCTTCATAATGGACGCAAAGAGTTTCGCTTCATAAATTCGCTGGAGACGTCCCAGCGATCATTAAGTAACTGTGGCGACAATGAAGAAGCATCGCCAACTAATTAAACGATAGCGAAACCTTCTAAAGGCTTCCCATGAGAAATTCATTTTCGATGGAGTTTCCGCAATATGGCGTTCGTAGATTTGCGATTTAGTGAAATAAATAAAATGACTTACCTCTGAAGATGTCAGATAGCAAAGACGGGAGTCGGCACTGTCGATGGACGCCTGCTGGACGATACCATAACGGGAAGATTCCCGATCACTCATGTAATCCGAACGTAAGCTGTCCTGTCGGTCGAACATGCCCCTGAAAAATGCGAATTTAATCTTTTGCATTCTCACAGATGAAACAAAAGTAATGTAAACAAGTTGCAACAAACAAATGTCAAATGTTTCATGATTCATTTGTTTTTAAGTTGAAAAAGTGCATTCATACGCCATCTATCGCCCATCCCATAAGTTATAAATGTAAATATTTACAAGAAATTTCAAATTTTTACTTAAAAATGTAAAATATTTACAGTTTTAAGTATGAAAATTGACAAATTTTTAATTTGTCTACTTCCATAGGAATGAAGAACCCTTCGTAGTAATTATGAGATGAAAATCATACCTTTGTTCGAATGAGTCAGCTCGATTACTCTTATATCCACTATCATGCAGGCTGTCCTGCCTCAATGATGGCAGAGAATCCCATGGTGAGCGTTTATGACCTGGTGGTAAACCCTGGGCTGAACTGAAGGTCGAACTTCCTGACCTCCAGCCGTCTGAGTGGCGGAACCATTGCGCCCTGCTCGATTCGCCAATGCACGAGGCGCATCTCGAGCTAAAACTGCAATTACCATGGCGTATTAAGAAACATTGAAAAATCAGGAAGGATGAGTAGCTGATTAATTGATTATGGGGATAAAGTACCTTGTATTGTGGTCACTGAGGTAACCACGCTCGCGTTCCTTCTCCCGTTCGCGCTCCCTAATCAGTTCGTTACGATCGCTATAGTAACCGTCGCGTTCCCTATCTCTGGATTGATTCAGTCTATGAGGTAATGTGGAGGACTTGTTCATGGAAGCGCTTGATGCAGGTCCTGCAAGACAATCAACCGATTAGATCCAGAAATTTACAATTTTGTGGAGTTTACTGGCCAAGTACCAATGGCAATAGTAATTAACGTTTCCTGCATGATTTAGTCAAGAAAATTTACAAGAAGCTTGAAAATTACATTGATTTCTTGTTATTGTTACTCTAATAACTTACTTTTTTGACTTTAATTAATTTTTCAGTTTGGAACTTTCTAGAATTGTGTGCATTTTCACTATACTTGAAAGTGTATGAACTTAAAAAGTTCAAAAGATTATTGTGTTATTGAATTAATTGTGTTACTCATTAATGTGCAAAAGTTTGCTTTCTTTTTGAAGAATTTAAAGTGAATTCAATTCAATTTTCAAAAATCAAAGTTGAAAATCTACCAAACTCAGAATTATATCATTTTTACTTTTTACAATAATAGAGTTAATTCTGTTAAATGTGTTATTGATTATCGTGTTAAATTTTGCTTTCTTATGAATTGAATTGCAAAAAATCAAAGTTGAAAATCTGCCAAATCCAGAATTATCCAAAAATATTGAAACCTCTCTTTGGTTATCACCAACTGACAAGTTTTTTCCTCCCAAATTCTCATTTTTTGAATCGACCAATTCTTCTACATCTTCAATCATGCAGAAAACGTTGTAATAAAAAATATGCAATTACTTTTTCGTGAAGGATAAGGACTGCGTTGATTCGAACCCGGTAGACTTTCGGCAAATTCTACAACAAGAAAACCACAACCCAAAATTAACCCCGTTGTCAATAATCGATGGTAATAGGGGCACGTATCCCCGATAAGCACCTAGATTCTCCATGCTCTGCGAAAGGAGCGCCTCGAATGTGTGCAGACTGTAGCTCTCTGCGTCCATGCCCTTCGCCAGAGTGTTGCGCAAATGCATTTCGTATTCCAGCAGCAGTCTGCTCGTCGGCGAACCAGGCGTTGGTGTGGGATTAGGATTCTACAAGAAAAACCCATAATGTATGGTTGTTCATTGACCTGCTTACGCGGCATCATCATCACCACCACCAGGTGTTACAAGAGCACCAGATGGTAGCAGCAGACGATGAGGAAACGTTAATGAATGGTAAATTTACCGAAGGATGCATGTGACGACGACGGCCATAGTGGTGCGACGATTCCGGGTCTGAGTTGCCATTGCTCGAGCTGGGGGTCGTCGCATAGCATTGATTATCGAAGAGGACGTTGTCGGAAGGTGGTGAGAGGTCCCCGCAGGAGCCGCGTTCTAATTCCAGGTATAAGCCGTGCCCGGCGAAGCCGCGTCCGATTTCATGTGAAGATCTACAAAAAGAACCAAATTTTATGTTAATATCATATCAGTTGGTGTTACTTTGTGTGTATTAGGAAATAAATGCAAAAGAAGGGGAGTAATTTATTGCAAATGAAGTTGTGAAGCTAGAAAATCCTGTTGGAAAAATAAAGTTTGTTGTTTATGCAAAAAAAATGGTAAAAAATCATGACAAGCTTGCATAAATGAAACTTTAAATACCTTTTTGTAAAAGAATTTTCTGATTGTAAACTTATCAGAATAGAGAAACCAAAAAACAATTGAAAATAGCTAAAAATGAAAGCAAAATATTCTTCCTTTAGAAAATTGCTATTTATGATGACAAATAGTAAAATCTCACAACTTTCTGGGTGCAATCTTTTCAGAAGACGAGAACCAAAAAAAGTTTGAGAAAACGTGAAAATGAAAGCAAAAAGAAAGCAAAATCATCTTCCACAGGAAAATGAAAGCATCCTACGCAGAAAACATGCATAACCCAGAAACGAAAGCCGAAAATAGATGGAAAAAGCTCAAGCAAATTACCTTGATCCCGAAAATCGGGAATTATGCGCCATCGCCGACCGAGGATGATGCCCAACGACATCCACATCAGCCATATGCCTCCCATTGTACCGATTATGATTGTGATTGTTGTAATAGTTGTACCGACGGCGTCCCGTCTCTGGCGAGGTGGCCGGACTCTCGATGCTTCCCGCCATCGGCTTCAGCATGCGCTTCAACGTGTTGCTATCCAGACTCATGCTGTTCTCGCGATTCATATCCTCCGTGCTCTTCGACTTGCTGCGCCGATTGATGTTGTTGCCCGACGACGGCGCATTATTATTGAGCACGTTGTGATGTGCGGCAGCGCGCAGCTCCGCTTCGCGCACCATGTCGATCTCCGAGTAGTCCACGGACTTGGTGTTCGTGAGCGCGTGGTGCAGGTTCTCTCGATGGGCGGCTGCCACTGCTGCCGCCGCTGCAGCTCTCGTCGCCGCCGTCGACGCGGACTTGCTACCAGTGTTCTGCAGCGTGCCACCAGCTTGTGTGCCCTCCGACTTGGACGTCTCCGCCGTCTGGGTCTGCTGCTGCTGCTCCGTTTGACTCTGTAGCATGTCCAGGTGTTAAAGAGGAGTTTGCAGGTGGTGTAAACGGGATAGTTACCTCGGAGCCGGTGGTGTTCTGCGTGCCCACGGACGCCGTGCCCGTCTTTGGTCCCGTTGGCGTTCCGGATGTCATCGTCTCCTGGGACTGCTGCTGCGTGCCGCGGTCGCGCGTCTGTCGTGTCTGTGCAGCTAAATTTACGAGTGCGGAATGAGTACAAGCGTGCCGCATGGAAATTAATGGAAACGCAGCGTTATAATTACTTTGTCCGGCCTGCGTCGCGTTCACATTGTCGTATAAGCTCGTTGATGATGTGGCTGCCGTCACCTTGTCCGCGCGGCCTTCAGTGTCCGATGATCGCGTTTGTGCTCGTGGTAATGTCGACGATCCTGAAACCGATTGCAAGCTATTAACAAGGGGAATATCGACCTTTTGGAGGTACGCACCTCGATGGCGTGGATCTTGCGCCCGAAGTCGTGCGTATTGTTCGGGCGTCATACACGTGCATTGCGGCTCTCGGGCGCGGTTCGGGGATGCGGGCGTGCTCAGCGGTTTCCTCTTCGTCTTGAACTTCTGCTTGTTCGGCGGGTCCAGTTTGAGCGAGTACGACGACGATGCCTTCCGCGAGAACTTGAACGAGGGTGACTGCAACATATCACACTACTATTAATAAGTAAACTTTTGAGCAGCGGTTTCGTCAGTGTGGAGCACATTCAGAGAGGGTTTCGAAAACATTCACTTGCAGAAGACAATGCGAGTCAACGAAATGAGCCAAAGAGGAAAATGAATTGCATATGTACAAGATACGAATAATAGGGACGCGCAAAAAAGCAAATGGCGGTGCTGACGCTGAAAGAGATGCGCTTTGGATACATATTTTACAATCAAATCAATCGCAAATCGTTATATACAGTGAATTCTTATCAGACATTCCGTGATGCAATAATGTGAATGGAAAACATGCTTACAATGCGAAAATCGGGTGAAAATTGCCAGAATTGGTCATTTTTGCACAATCACTGTTCAACTGTTCACTCACTAATGAAACTCAATGTTTGTATTGTACATTTTCGAAGCCGTTACAACGAATACAGGAATCTGTAATTTTGGTATGAACGCGGCTAAAATATATTGTGCCACGAGGGGGCGCTCGAATTTAAATTTTAACATTTTTGTATATTTTTAATGTTATTTAAGTGAATTCTTTTTAAAATAAACAATATATGGCGATTATAGAATCAACACTTTTTTAGAAATATGTATGAAAAGGTAAAACTTTAGCAATGAGTGAATTTATGGTATTTACAAACATAACCTGGAAATTTTTCTTTCAGTGAGTGAAAAATTGAATTATGAAAAACAACTTAATACGAAGTGAAATTGGCTGAAAGAGTGCATATGAGTGTTCAAGACTTACGCAGCATTCTCGAAATTGTTTAGCATCGATTGGTGATGTAAAATTTAAGCCCCATGTGTCATTGGTCATCGGATCTTTCCAGTAAGCGAAGCATTCGGACGCTTGACCAATTCGTGTGCCTAAAAACACAGTCAAGTAATTATCATTATCATTAGCTTGATGGCATTAGCTGCCTTAGCACGCCTTGTTCGTTTTTAGGTGCAATTGGGGGCGAAAAGGTGTGCCACAATGATCTCAGAGCATAAATGAATCACAACAACCCAAAACAACTGCAGCGAATAAGGGATGGAAGAGAGAAATGAGTGAATAGCTGCCATGGGCAACGTGGGATTACCTGGCTGAACGAGTCGAACGTCCAAAATCTTATCAACTTGCGAATTGTAGGCCGTAATGTGAAAAACGCATTCGGGTGAGTCTTGGATGCACGTAATGTTCACCGGTACGAGGTCCTCGCTGACCTGCTGCCACTTGACGGCGCCGCCGCCGCCCACCGAGACGTGGAAGACCTCCGCCCACAGTCTGCAATGTTTGGCACTTTGGTGGTGTTGATTAAAAACGGACGCCGGCTCTCAAGCGTTTGATACACACATGCATATCACATTGTTCTTGGCACGCGTCTACCGGCGATGCCGGAGTGCGCACCGCAAACGTTTGACCGCAGGCGCCAATTGAGCGCCCGCTGCCCCTTGCAAAATAATCCGCGAATGACTCCCGCACGCGACATCGGCATTTTTTAATTGGATTACGCCAGGTCTAATCGATTCCCTCCCCCACGGACGGATCGTTTTACCCACTTTAACCCCGTGACATAATTCAGAAAGTGCAAGCATCGTTTATTCCCCCCAAATCAGCTAATTCGCAAAATTGCAAAATTCCACTAAAAATTTTCAAACAAAATGTGCTATGTCGCGACATCTGTCGGTAATAACGAGCGTTCAATTTCGATCCGTTAGGACTGCTAGATCCCTCTATGAATTTGATTTGTAACCAAAATTTGCAAACTTTTAAAACTTGTTTGTTTGTAGGATTTTGGATGGATGCGGATAGTTACCTTAGAAGATGTCCATCGCGGCGTCTCGACGTCTGCCACGGCGAGTCCTCGTATCGATAAGCCTTACGTATGAGGGGGGTACAGGAGCAGCTGAGCTTGTTACCCATCGCTGCAGGGCACTGGCACTGCCCCCTTTGTCACCACATATCGCCTCCGTCAGCACCTCTAGTGCCCCATTGTCCACGAACGCCACGGTTCAGCGATTGTGACCGTTGATGGAGGCCGCGCTGTTTGTGCTGCTGGAAAACAAAAATGCGCCATTTAGTTCTCGATGTACAGATGCGTCCGCATTTCGCACACGCAATTTTTTACATGCGCCAGTCGTTGCTATTGCTGTTATGGTTTCAATTCAATCAGGATTACACTTGGGGCGCAAAAACTTACGGAGCAATCCGGAAAAATTCATCGTGCGGTTTGCATTTTGAACGTGTGCCAAAAGCTGCGGCAACTTTGTGCAAACATGTAGGATCGTTTTTAATGGCTGGGTTAATATTCAAAATTTGCGGAGATGTCGCATATAACCAGTTGATAAAAGTGGAGGAAGCAATCAAAGATTGTTGTTGGGGAAAAGTTTGCAAGTCATAAAATTGTTATGTCGTCATAAATATTTACGTTCAGCGGCGAATTTTTAGTTTGTCATGTGCATTATCTACTGATTTAAATATTGTTGTTGATTGCACATCAAAAAGTTTCTATTATGTTAGCGAAAAGTAAATATGCAATGTGAAATGTCAAATTTTAAAGAAATTTATAGACAATATCGTAGGCAACGCAAAACACACATGAGTTAAGAGTGTTGCATAACTCACAGGGGAAAATTTTATCCTATCAGGATAATTTAGCAAGTTTAATTAAATCGAAGCACACTCAGATTAGATAACTCGAATCGCGTGTCACACGGGCATTAGTTAACGAACAGCGCCCCAATACGCGACATAACAGCCCTTAAAAACAATGACACGACGCGATCAGGAACACGTTTGGCATGCACGTCCCATCAAAAAAACGCCTCAACAAATGCGCTGTTTATTTCGGCCGTTAAATGCCTGTTTTATAGCGTTGCGTGACTTATTTCCATCTTATTCCCTGTCGAATAATACAAACGACGTGGTCGAACAAAACGCATCACCGAACAAAACACGTAATTCAATCGACTGAACAAAGATACCAAACAAAATAAAATACGCACGCAAAAAAGTGTAGCAGCTTGAAGCAAGTTAAACAGTAGTTGCATTCAATTAACAAGCTTTTGTATTGTGAAGAGGCGAGAGAGGGATGTGATGGATGGCAGGACGAAGTGAAGGGAGCGAATGAAAAATCGAAGTTTATCAGTTTCATCAGCTCGTAATCGAGTTTAGTGAACTAATCCAACAACAAACTTGCCATTGCATTCACGAAGAGGTGTGGTATGTGTACGTGTCGTTCTGGCATTTCGTTGTTGTAACAAGTTCACGCCAGCCGAGCTAGTTAATAGTTGTTAGTTGGCGCACAAGGAGTCAAACGCTAATTGAAATAAAACGAAACACGTTTAGGCAGGAAGGGTGTACTCGAATTAATTATTCAGCAAAGTTTGTATTTTTTGGGGTGTGAAACCTTGATGAATGTGAAACTAGTTTGTTGTACTATATTTTTGT
>JARJDZ010001129.1:0-42863 GCA_030264555.1 Aleochara sp. GC000083
AGGTGCCTTACCGGTGTCCTACCACGTGGCCCTATTAGGTGTCTCGCCAATTGCCCTACCAGGTGTCCTGATCGGTGTCCTACCACGTGGTCCTACTAGGTGTCTCGCCTGTTGTCCTGCCAGGTGCCCTGACCGGTGTCCTATCACGTGGTCCTGCTAGGTGTCTCAACTATTGTCCTGCCAGGTGTCCTGACTGGTTTCCGGCCACGTGGTCCTGCTAGTTGTCTCATCGGTGACCTGCCAAGTGTCCTGACCGGTGTCCTAACACGTGGTCCTGCTATGTGTCTCGCCTGTTGTCCTGCCAGGTGCCTTACCGGTGTCCTACCACGTGGTCCTGCTAGGTGTCCTAACACGTGGTCCTGCTAGGTGTCTCGCCTGTTGTCCTGCCAGGTGCCCTGACAGGTGTCCTACCACGTGGTCCTGCTAGGTGTCTCACCTATTGTCCTGCCAGGTGTCCTGACTGGTTTCCGGCCACGTGGTCCTGCTAGGTGCCTCGTCAGGTCACCTGCCAGGTGTCCTGACCGGTGTCCTAACACGTGGTTCTGCTAGGTGTCTCGCCTGTTGTCCTGCCAGGTGCATTACAGGTGTCCTACCACGTATCCTGCTAGGTGTCTTAACACGTGGTCCTGCTAGGTGTCTCGCCTGTTGTCCTGTCAGGTGCCTTACCGGTGTCCTACCACGTTGTCCTATTAGGTGTCTCGCCAATTGTCCTACCAGATGTCCAGACCGGTGTCCTACCACGCGGTCCTGCTAGGTGTCCAGCCAGGTGTCCTGCCAGGTGCCCTACCACGTGGTTCTGCCAGGTGTCCTGCCGGGCGTCCCCCCATGCTATTTCCTAAAATTTCAAACGTCTGTATCTCCGGTTCTAATGGAGCTAGGAAGCCACACAGGCCGCGCAAAGCCGCCCACGTAATTCTGCTAGGTGACCTGCCAAGGGTCCTGCCCGATATCCTACCATAGCACCTGTTTCTAGCCACATCACAACCTCCTTGGAGGATTAGCTGGCATAACCAATTTCAAAGATACAGCTGAAAATGTAAAGTATAACGACTTAATTTAGCATTTTAATGATGTATCATTTTCAACTATCAGAAGGCCTATACGTTATCTTGTTATTCTCTCCAATTGGGGTAGAGGCCTTCAGACTACTGAAGACAGATGATAACTCCGAGCTAATGACAGCTATCATAGACAACTCTGTACAACAATTTTTCTTTTATAGTTGGAACACAAGTTTTGGCTCCTGGATCAAAGTCGCAATCAAATACCATAGATAAATAGATAATTATTGTGAAACCCCGACCCCTCGAGGGCACTTTGATGATAAGTTCATCCCGACGGCAAATAAGCTCGCCTTATACGATTAATTGCAAACGCACATGCCTATGATATCAGCACCGCAGCAATTAACATCGAAGTTGGCGTGGAAGCGCGCAGGTAATCCACTTGAAAATTCTGATTGTACGCACTCCCAGCCTCCGCGCTGACTCCTTCCGGGAGGGGTTGTTGCCAGCATGCGAGTTCGATCATAATCCATAATAACGATACCCTCCGACGATCCAATCATATTTACGCATTCGGGCGAACGCGTATTGACGTTGCGTTCTCAAGAACCCCGAGTGCAAGGATTGCCCCGTTATTAACCCATCACGTGAGTGAGAGGTGCTGGGATATTGGTGGCTCCCGGTGATGCCACGACCACATCCTCGAATCCTTGAATTTTGGCAAGGTCTTCCAGCTTGGAGTAGTTTAGTGGGTTCTCAATGGATTGCTTACATTCCTTTCTCAGCTAGGTGGATACTTAAATATGTGGGTATCCAAAAATCGTACAAGGTCTTCGAACCAGGGTGACATAAATGCAATACTGTCCCTTTATAGTACCCATTTCGTAGGTTTCCCGGAACCTGGGACCATTTCAGATTTTAAGGTCCTGGAGTCTGTAGTTGGGCATGTGACACCCTGTAGGACCATAACTCGCTTCACCTCCGGCCGAAATGGACTCATTCGATAGTTAACGATGCTATATTAGTGTCTAGTGCCCCGCCTCGTTGTTTCTCGTGAGGGACGACTAAGCAGGACTTAGCTTTGTCCTCCCATTCACCTGCCTGTAGCTTCTTGTTGGGTTCGTGCAGGAGGGCTGGTGAACACAAATTTAATTAGATTGTATTATTGCCGGAGTGTGAAATGATTATTAATCCGAATGGATGGGCGAAATTCGGGAGTACGTGTTGTTTCGATTGCGCCGCGTGTTTCCGCATGTTCCCCATGTTCCTGCTCTTCATTGGAGCCCTCTAGGTGTCGAGTGGCCCCACACTCGACAAGGCAACACACGATGGGTATTTGTTCCCTTAATACGGTTACAATGTGTGATTTGATTAATCTGCTCTTAGACACTGAAACAAATCGAATTTTTGGTTGGTCCCAACTTTTATAGCTTTGTCTCAGCATCCTGGAACTTGACCCTCAAGTAAGGGCATTCGTTTTATGACTTCGTTATAATTTTATTGTTCAATTAGTGCACGATTTGACTTTTAAGTGGTAATTAACCACAATTGGCTAATTGGAATGGCAACCCCCAATGGGACCAATTTGGTCATCAAGGTGGAACCAATCAAAAAACCTTTAGATATAAGGTTCTTGAAGTCTACTGATGCAATGTACTAATGTAATTTTGTTGTTGTTTCAGGTAAGCTTCAATTTTCTTATGGTACTGTTCCTGGGAGATTGAGGGGGGTTCCGAATGGGTGAGTGAGGAATTTAAAAAATACAGTCTGGAGGGTTCAATTTATTGATAACTGCATTGGATTCGTTTTATCGAGGAGCAGTCGTTGCAGCCGCGGGCCAAAAGGAAAAGCGCGCATTTTTCCTGCCGGGGTTTTGTTCCTTATCGCCACCTCGACACTCTCACTTGTCATTGCGTAAGTCTTCAGTTACAGTTTAATCTTTACGGCCGCCTCCAGCGAGGTGCGCGCTGGCAGGGATTTAATTCACGCTCGTGATTTTTCCTTCGTATTTTCCGTGTTCCTTCGCCATATTCGCGCATTACGCCCTCATCCAGCCCAACCACGTTGGCATCTAATATGGCGATTCGAGGCCATTCACTTGTAATCGAACCTGGGACCCTTGGAACTTAGCCTTCCACATCTAAACAAAGCTGACACAGGAATTGATCCCAATCAACTCTGTGGATTCTGTGACTCCTCTTGTACCGGGACCACTCCGGAGTCCCCGGTTAGTGGAGGGTCGCACTCCCCCCATTCCTCCTGCCACCTTTCTTCTGCCTGCCGCAATTCAACGTATTCGTTTCTCCAATATTTGTTCGACTTTGACAAGGAGTCATCAAAGCGAATTCGTTTGTGCCGACACCGCGATGCGTTGCTACAACTTGTCTTCTTCGTTTTGGCCCCCATTCCAACCCTCCCTCTCGTCGACGCTCCGATGAGTTACGTTGAGTGAGCCACCTTCACCTTCCAACGGAGGAGGCGGAGGAGTGGGAAGACGAACTGCAGTGTACGTGACGCGAATTCCCGCAGTTCGGTAAATATTTCGCCTCCCCTTTCTACACCGCTACCACTGCCTGAATCTGAGTCACCTTGGAGATGATCCTGCTGCTCCCCCATGTCGGAGGAGGAAGCGGAGGAGGTTCGTGTCGACGTGGAGCGTCTTCTTTTATTTAAAATTCATATCTGGTTTGGTGCGGGCCGAAGTTTACGCAAGTGATGTCAGTGAGCTATTAATATCGGGACGATCCACTGACAGCGAAACTGAAAAACTTCCTCCTACCTTACGGTTCGACATCAAAGAGGTCCAAATTGGATGAAATTACAGACGGAAATCAACTTGCAGATTAATTGGTAACTTTTTTCCCTGACCCAGGAACACAATTCTTCCGATTCTTTGCAGGTCCAACCATTCAATTCCGATTACGACTCCTTGTAGCTTTTCCTCTCTGGTGCTCAGGCTTGTAATTGATTTTTTGCTACTGCAGCATTGAAACATCCAAAGTTATAATGTGGAATATTTAAACTTGCGGCCGAAGAGGGGAGCCACCTGGGAAATTTACAGAAAAGAGACCTGCTGCCGCTTTGTCCGCAAGTCCACAAACTCGATTCTGCACGTGTCAGTGTGGGGAGCAACTTGGAGGATTCTTCTACCTTGTTGGATGCTTCAGTTCGTGTCCCGGGGCCTCCTACAATGTGTGTTTTTATCGTCTCGAAGGATTCGCAGTGGTTGGGCACTCATCGTATCGTTGTCTCTATCAACACACTCCGCCCTCGCATGCGTCCACAAAGGTCAATTGGGACCTCAGGAAGCAGGCGACCTTAACCGATCCTTTTAGCCTCCAGCCTTGGTCTTCCTTGCTACATTTTTAGACATTTTATTTTATTTTGCATCTGTGGACCTCCTCACGAAAAAGGAAAAATGTAAGAAGTGGTCGTATTTGCCGATGTCTATTGGAACATGGGGCATCTTTTCTTCTATGGTTGGTTGCCCCTCATTCCATCCGGTTAGCGACTTGGGAAATCCATCCTGAGACAAATAACGACTACATATGTGTAGGGTAAATAATGCAATTCAATTTGGTTGTTTAAAGTTTAAATTTTCGAAATTCAGTCTATAGGACATCATCACCTTTGAGGTGGCCCCAAATGGGGCAAGCAGCAAGGTGGAAGATTACAAAATATTTTGATGAAACAAGTTCGAAGGTCCAACTTAGGGGCTCTCTATACTCTCCAGAGGTCCTGGAACATCCCCTTCATTTAGATTAGACCTATACAAGGTGTTGCCGGAACTTAGCCTTTCTGGGACCACCCAGACCCTATCCATGGGATGACTTCCCATTCTGATGAGATTCCCTTCAACACCCTCTAGATTAAGCAAGCAGTGAGTGGGGGGTGGGAAGCCACTCAATGCGAATCGGAATGGAATAGAATAAAATGAAACATTTCGGAAATCCCTAAGGAGCATGGGGCGCGGACGTGATGGAGGCATATTAGAAGCAAACCGTGCCCCACGTAATGCGAAGCGTGCTCCTGATTTAAGCCTTGGAGGAACAGCCCTTGGTCGATGGGGGCAGCGATGCGAAAAGAAGACGTGGGAGGTCTGCCCAATTTCCCACTAATGACCACCTCGATGGTCGGTTGGAACTAACTGCCAACGATGTCGTTTACAATTATTGCACCTAACACCTAGCAATGAAATTTGCTGAAAGCCTCAACACTCCAACGAAGAAGTGATATCCCTTCATCGGGGCGTGGAGTAAAGGGCAATAATTCAATATATTTGTCTTGGATGTCGAGAAAAAGGATACTGAAACAACTCCGAAGAAGACGAAGAAATTTTCATTTCGCCCAGCTCGCTAACTTAATGATAAACGCTCCAAGGAATAAACTCGTTGAGGGTGTCATTACGGGTGGATGAATTCAATATCCCACCAGGGCAGACGCAGCCAATGCCTTTCAATCTCGTCAAGATAACCGAATTCAATATTCGTTTTTCCCCGTTTCCTCTTTTTCTGGTCGTCGTCGTTTTTCCTCCTCTATTCCCGCTCGATCTGGTATTTCTATTTTCTGACATTAACCGCTTCTTTCAACAGTTCATTCAGCTTGATTTGATCGTATTGTCCCATTCGATCGTGGAGGGTTCGAAATCTTTAATTGTCTTCAAATACGAACGAAGCGATTTTCCCTTGATCGATTATTTACTTGCACCTCGCCTTTATCCTGCACGTCGATTTGCATGATATGCAGACTCGAAAATGCGCTTACCCGTCCATTGATATCCGGCAAAAAGTGGATCCTTCCCGGGAATGGACTGACGGGAATGACGGGACCCGGCGATTTTCCGCTAGAACTTCTCCTCTTTCTTCCCTCGCAGCAGTCGAGCGGGCGACAGAAAAATCGAGGAGCGACGAAGAGTGGCAACCTGTTGAGAGACGGATAAAAGCCCTTTTAGACACATAAATATTTATTTCCGATACATATTCGCATGCGTCTGGAAGTTGTCGATGCGTGTAACAAGCGCGCATTCCGATTGTGATTTATGCATTTTCCAGAAAGATGCTTTTCATATGGAAATGAAAAATCCTGGAATTTTGCGCGCATCCATTAAGCGAAACATATAGCGCCCTCTAGCGTGGAGTGAGGAGACTATGCCACGTCATCAAAATGCTCTATGACTATATACGATGGCACTAAATTTGAGTGCTCGAAATTAATTTAGTCGTCTTGTTGTCGATTGTACCGAGCAGGAATTTATCAACCAGCATGAAGGCCCATGAAGGTTTGCATGTCGTGACTTATCCCTATCAAGTGGAGGAGGGCTCGTTGTAAGGGCGGAAGGAAGGAAATGGGCGCGTGCAATGTTTTCTTACTTTTCGGTTCGTTACGTCCTGCTCATTTCAAAGGCAAACATTTGAACGACGCTTGGTTCGTGTTTCGCCTATATATCAAGCACCTCCAAGTGGATGATATTAATTATCCGGGAGGAATTGTGACAGAGCCCGCCAAAGGTAGGGAATTAATTGCTTCAAGTAGACAAAGTTTTCGGAACGCTTGTCAAATAAATTTAAGGAAATTCTCGATCAGTCCTGTTCTGATCACTAAATCATTGATGTTGACAGATGCCCCGGCTCATTTTTCGGATCTCTTCACGCACGCCCCACTTCATTAATCAAAAAACGAGACTTGATGGTCCCATTTAGGAAAAGAAGTCGTCAGAGGGTTGGGTTTGCCCCGACCCTTCAATTCAATAACAATCCCAATCATCATTCATTCCATGATGGTTCTTAACTTCAACACTTAAAAAACGATGTGTCCCAAAGTCTTGAATTACCTCGCCCTAGGTTACCCAGGATCAATGTCCCATCGAAAAAGGAAGACAAATGGTGAAACCCTACGAGTAGTGGCAATTGTACTCTGTGATAACGTGATTTATAGATAAGGATTACGCGAATTCAGACGTCAACCAAAAACCGAAACCAATAAGGAAAAGGATTATAATCCTATTATCGGTTGGCCGATAGTCCCAGTTCTCCTGGTCCTTGCCGTTCGATTGCCTTCCACTCTTTGCCTTCTGTTTCGTTCCAGGGAATGAGTTCCCCAGGACACTGCATTGGGCCTTCCAACCGATGCTACCCATCCGTTCCATACGTCGACGACGTCCTGCTCGTATGCAGCGATGAGGTCTTAAAAAGGTCCACGGGCATTTGCGATCCAGTCCGAAACGAGCGTATAAGTGCCCGGAAAGGAAATACGATTGCGAAATCCAAATCGTAAAGTGAAGTTGATTAACATTTTGCATTAGGACTGGCTCCGAAAGTCCATACATATTCATTGGGATTTGAATAATTTAAGAATAATCAGTGGTAAAAGGTGCCTCGATGGAAGGGCTCGAATCAGGGGGAGATGTAAATTTTGGTTTTTTTCTTGGACAGCCAAGGGATCAATCAATATTCAGATGTTCTTTATTTGGGGTTGTGGGTTTGGGTGACTTGGAAGTTCCTAGGGAAGGGGGCATTCAAATTTCGAAGATTACCAGTGGATCTATGGAGTGGGACCTTTTAGGACCCTAAAGTTTTTTGTTTCCTAGGAGGTCCTATTTTTGGGGAAGGTAATTTTGGTAGCTCCCTAAGAGTTTTCTAGTTCTATAATTTGGAAGGGCATCATAGAGCTTCTCAGGTCCCTTTCAAATATTAGAGGTCACTTTCTAGAAAAGTGGGACCTTGTAAATTTTTGGTTCAGTTAGGGGCTTGCACAGAATACATCTTGATTTTTTTGACATTTGAATCATTATAGAAGGACCAATACCAAAGGTCCACCCCAGGTTCTAGAAAAGCATCTAAACTGAAACCTTTCCCAATTTGGGAACCCTAAAGAAAAATATTTATTTGAAACTTTCCCAAAAAAGTCTGCTGTCTCTAGACTATCAAAATTCTTTGAACCTCCAGAAGAAGGCTTTGTCTTCGACCGGTTCCACGAGCTTTAATAGCGTCCACCTTCGTTGATCCCATAGTTTGGGGTTTCGCCATTAAATGAGCGCCTCCGAAAGTCTAAATTACAAGAGCCCCAAAGGTACAATTGTAATACGTGCATTTATGCCGTTTAATTGTGCACAAATTGCGGTCGCGACCTCCGACGCCGCCTCCCAGCAACGCTGCCCCATCGTCCTCATCACCAACCGTCATCCGAGTCTGCGCCCACACCCAACCACCATCCATCTGGGGCCATGGCGGCATTCATCCATCCAGTCATTCATGTAAACGATCAAAGCGACACGTTCGCGTATTAGTTAAATTAGAAAGGCCGTCGGCGTCGGACGTACGGTTACGTTGGGCGCCACCGTCGACACATCGACCCTTGCCACCCCCGGGGCTCCCCAGCCGCAGTTATCGGAGCGGACCCGATGCATAAAACCGCACACAACAGCCGTTGTTGCGGCATTCAAATTCGACAGCAGGTTTTTGTCCCATGCAGGGACACATCACATTCGACCCACCCCCCCAACCCCCAAAGAGCTGCGACCCTTCAGGGTCCCCTCCAGCATGAAATAATTATGCGTGTGCCATTCATATCTGTTGCTTTTTGCCTTTCAAATGGGGTTTTTAATAATTCAATCTGACCCCCAGGTTTTTTCCGAATTGAATTTAGCAGAGCCCTTTTAAGGCATCCAGGCTCGGGTTAACCGTTAAAAATAAACAAATGACGCCTTAAAAGGAAATTGGTGACCTAATTTCCACCCTGGACCCCATTCCAAACCCCAGACCATAGAGGCTCTATAGAGCGGAATGGAAGAGGTTTTAAATAAATTAATGCCCACACTCTTGACATTAATTGCACGAGGACTGGTCCGATTTGGAACGGTTATTTCCCACCATCACACACAATTCGTCCGTTTTAAGGCACTAAAGATCCAGCTAATAAATTTTATAGAAAACACCCGAACGCGAACCAGCCATCCCATCTAACATGATATGTGTACCAGCCCGAATTGGGGGTCCAACGAGCGAACCGGTTGTTAACTGAAGGCGGCGATGCAAAATACGATCCATGTACGTTGTGTTTCCGTATAAACACAGCCCCCCCCCGTTCCCGGTCCATCTCTTACGCTTCCAGCAGCACAGGGTGTTCAATTAACCCTTTTGGGGTTGGATGTCAAAATAAGTCCTACAGTGTTCCATCCACACTGGGATGATTCATTCGTTCCCAAGATGGGTATTTGTTCTGGGATGGGTTTTTGGGTTCCCCCTATTTATATTTTTGGTACTTACATTCGAGTTAGGTTGATAACTTGGAGGGAATTTGTGGGAAAGGACCAAAATGAGGATCGTAGCTGTGATGTTTATTCCTCTTTATAAATGTATATGCTTTTCCACTCGTTTCCTTCTGCGGAGGTCACATTCTGTGGTGCTCAGCACTCCGTCTCGGTGGGATCAGGAGGATGGGGGAATTAACTCCAAGAAGGCAAACGGCGTTGTTTTATAGCTGAGATTTATAATTAAATGGTCCTAATTAATATTTGAGAAGAGTTTAGCGATTCGCAGATGTCTGGTTTACTCGCTGGCTTTGTAGGTCATCCTCGGGGAGGCTACAAATTATTTAAGATCCTCAGACCCAGAGGTTGGAAGTCTCAGTTCTACCTTACACATTTTTAGCAAAGCAATTTCTCTGCAGATTGAAATCCAGAATTGGGGAACATCCCTTGTCCCTTAGTTCACTCCGAAGACACAATAGACCAGTGGTCCCACTGTCCTTAAGCTTGAAGAAGCTAGGTCCTTGTCTAATATATAGTTGACCCTCATGAATCTACTACCTTCTGGGTGCCCTGGGGTAAATTTGTTACAAGGACCTTTTCAAGGTTAGTTGGGTTACAGAATCTGAAGTCTGGTCATGGGTACATGGTCATCACGGAGTTCTGAGACCCCTTGATATTAGTGATACTTTGTATGGTCCCTATCTCTTCTGGGTCTTCTAGCTATGACCTTGGGAACCTATAGATACAACAGACCTTGTTTTAGGTCACCTATAACCAAAAGATTTCCTAAGCTTGGAAGATGTGTCCTAAGGAATTCCTTCAAGTCTCTAAATGTTATATAGCTTTATAACCCGAACTCTAGACTTACTAAGGATTGACCCCATTTCTAAAACAACTTCAAGTAATGAGTATTGATACAATTTGGAGGCCCTGATGTTAGTAGTTGGTAACTTTTGAAACCTTTGGAATTCCTAGGTGTTGGAGACTTATCTTAAGGAATTTTCCTCTTAATTCTTAGAAACATCCCTAAAGGAACCTAATACTGACCTTTATTCTAAACTCTGACCTCTAAGAATCCAACCCTCCTTGTTAGTGAAATTAGCCTTGTTTATACACAAAATCACAATAATTCTCGCCTTGCGTGCAGAACCCCTTCCCACTTGTCTGGAAATCCCTGGAAAATTGATTTGGAATTCCCGTTGCTTGCGTGTCGACCTTCCATGGCAATTTTTACACCATCCCCCTGTTTCCCACCCAGGCAGCACACATGATTTCCCAATAAAACCTTTTATACCATTTTTATGAAAGATAAAAATAAATATCCATAAAACATCAGAGCGACTTTTCCCACCTCCATCCAGCATGTGTGAATCCTGAAATGTCCTGGACGCCATTAAAACTTGCCGCTGGTCAATCCGAAGGGACTAATTTGTGATCCGGCCAAGTTCTAACGAAATTCTGCCCTCCCATGCGGCAAAAACTCTTCGGCTCTTCGGGAAAAACCGAAGACAACTGATAAACTAGTTTTAATTCTCTTGTGTCTGCAAGCAATCGGAGTTGACGGCAAGAAATAACCGGCAGGATACGATGGGACGTGTTGGTATGATATGTAATTATAAAGAAAAACTCATCGGTCGCCTTGGAAAGCTGACTCGGTGTAAGTTTGTTTTCGATCCTTCGACTTTCCTCCCTCGCTCGGCTAGAAGAAACGTGGAAAGTTGTGCTAACTTTTTACCAAATGCAATTGCCACGGTAAACTCGTTCACAAGTTACCACTTTAAGTATTAATTATAAGTTGTTCTCGGTGGCGAAGGGAATCGTGGAAATTCCAAGGAATTAGCTCGGTTCTATGGGGAGCATCGAGGAAAAACTAATCCTGGATGGATGTTGAAATATTTCGTATTAAATTTGTGAGGATTTCCCGCGTGGAAGATGACAGAGTGTGATTCTTAAGAGCTTGCAGCATGTAGCGAACGATTGAAAGGAAAACGAATTGATGTCGACTCCTTGGAAGAAGCGAAAGGACGCAGAGGATACTTTAAGGATAATAAGCTGAAAGATTGGAGGACATTAAGCATCCTCGCCTTTCTAAGATGACAGAAAGAGGTGCAATTTGTAATTGTTGCATCGCAGCAAGACACATTTTATGGAGCTATTGTAGAGGGCGCTTTGAAGGAATTCATTATCCTTGAAGCGTAAAAATTTCAACTGCGCCAAGGAAACTATCGTAACTAAAAGTCATTTTGCGTGTAATTTTCTTGATGTTGATTGAAATCATAAAATTTATGATTTTCCTTGTGAAAATGAATTTGATTTTTTAATTTAATTTTTCCTCGCAGGACAAGTTTACGACCATGAAATCCGACACTTTACAATCATTTATTAACTTAATTTCCTCGGCAAACACAAACTTCTATTGCAAATACATCACACTTCCGCAAATTGCCCAATGTTACACTTCCCTCGGGGGCGGTTGCTGGAGTGGGGGTGGGAACACAGACCAGCCAAGCATTAAATATGTTGCATTTGCATAGACTGGCTGCAAAAAAGCGCAAATTTAAAAAGTTAACACAACGGAACAATGCGGCCGCGAGTTTTTATTACTTTTCTGCGCAAACTTTGTTCATTAGCTTCGCAATCAACGTTCGAGGATGCGTCCGTGGTCGTTCCAAGTACATTTGCACTTTTATTGATTCGCCGGCGAAATTGCGCGCAGAAAAATTAATTCATTGTAATCGCGAAGACCACAAGTGGATTCGACGGGCGGATATTTTGCAAACACCACACGAATGTTGTTGCTAGGTGCTTAAAACTAGCAATCGAGTTTGGGGCAACTTTCCGGAAGTTGCCAGGACGATGGGTTTTCATCGGGTGCGAATTCGCGGATAAATCAACACCAACATGTATCAGCAACAATTCGCGCAACTTGCCGGCCGAGGAAAAAAGTGTTTGAGACAGCGGAAGACGGAAGGGATGAGGAAAGTAGCGGGCGAAACTCTTCGGCGCAGGAAGATGGAGGTTTCGATATGATTGAATTGACTGGCCGCTTTCATCCGGTGTGCACGTCACGCGCACGTTCCTTTTAATGATCCAGTTGGGAACTTGCCGCCCGGAATACTGATATTTATTTATTTTTCCCTCGCAAGCGTCCTGTTTGCTCCTCTTCCGCCCTCCTGCGTCGCTTCCTCCTTCGCGAAGGACTTTCCTGCTTTGTGCTAATGGCTCTCATCTCAAGCGTTTAGTCCCAGGATTTTCAACTTAAATTCAGTTGAAATTCAATTCCAATTCATTTGTAATTCGTATCCTGTTGAAAAATAGCAACGTTTATCCAATTTTCACAAGTCCATTTTCCCGATTTTAAATATAACAATTAATAAGTTAGAAACAAACCGGCAGAATATTTTGAAAAACCTGATATTTATTGATAATTATATAATAAACAAATGGTGAAAATTTGAAAACAATCGGACCGGCCGTTTTTGAGATATTAACAAAAACATATTGAGGATTTCAATGCTGTTTTTCTGCCGCCCCCGGACAGTTCGACAGAATATCTTGAAAATCCTGATATTTATTGATAATTATATAATAAAAAAATGGTGAAAATTTGAAAACAATCGGACCGGCCTTTTTTGAGATATTAACATAAACATATTGACGGATTTCAATGATGTTTTTCTGCCGCCCCCGGACAGTTCGACAGAATATCCTGAAAATCCTGATATTTATTGATAATAATAAATAATATTGATATAATAAACAATTGGTGAAAACTTGAAAACAATCGGACCAGCCGTTTTTGAGATATTAACAAAAACATATTGAGGATTTCAACGCTGTTTTTCTGCCGCCCCCGGACAGTTTTCCGTCTGCCACCCTCACTACAGTATCTTCGACAAGATACCATTGAATATTCAAAATTGGATGAAAATTAAACGAGCGGATCTACCAGTTTCAGACATTTTTCCACTTTAATTGCGGAAAATAGCCGCCCCCAATCGTGTTATGGATTTGCCGCCCCCAAAATCTGAATCTACATCTATCTGTTAGTCTGTGTGCCAAATTTGGTCAAAATCGGTCGAGCCGTTCTCGAGATATTAAGTAAAATGTAAAGAGTAAACCTAATAAACAATCCGTTGCTAAGGCGTGAAATTTTTAGCCTTAGCAACGCCAATGAAAATCAAGTGGGAGTGGCTATCATGAATTCTTTTTTAAATTTCCATAAGATATTCTTTTGATCATAACTTGAAAACTACTGGACCGATTTTCCTGATTAAAAACGCAAATGAAAGATCACATTTTAGTCTTTCGATCTGTATATATAGATTTTTAAAATGTTTTACAGAAAATTAATAATACAGAAGTAGAAATTGTTTCAATCAAAATTGAATATCTTCGAAACTAATTGAGATACCGGGTTCGTTCTTGGACATTTCGTAAGTTAAAGAGTTGTACTTTCTTGTAATTAAGGAATTCTCAGAAAATTCATGTTCAGAACTTGCTACCAGATAAAGCAACTGCAAACTCTTGTATTCTGGAAATAAATTTCCAGCTAAAATCGCACCTCCTGGGAATCTCTCAATTTCCCAATTCCTTCTTCAGTCCCAGATGAAACTGCAGCAAGAAAAAATGCACAAATTTATTGTGTGAATCGTCGCAATGCGAACGAGATAATCGCAAATCGTTGTAGCAACATCGAGCGAGAATTACGTGCGCCAGTCGAACAACAGGACCAAAAAGGTTCTTGCACACCGTTCGCGCATCGGAGCAAAATCGTTTTTCAATCAATTTTCCGTAATTCTTCACGGCAGTCTGGCATTCCAATCGGCTCCGCAATAGCCATCGCTATTACCGACCAGCGAGGGAGAAAATTATTTCTTCATTTGCGCCCCTCAATCACGTTTATCTCGCCGAGTCTGGAAATTAAAACGCATTAGGTGAATGTGGATTTAATATCGTTTTTCTGCCATCGTTGTTGCTCCCGTGACAATTGCACCAATGCTTGGGGCGGGTCGCTTCCGTTCCCCCCCTGCGTATATCCCGAGATGACATCCGGCATGCAACCGGGAACGATGGGAGACAAAGCGAAAATCCCGGCGTCTTTGATCTGCGCCGAATTCAATCGCGTTTTTTCATCGGCACATTTTTGCGCGCGCGTTCGCTTTGTTTGTTGTTTGATCGCTTCTGATTGTTTTTTGCCGGTCGGTGCCGAAGGAGGGCACTATAAACACGTACTTTACGCACATTGAAAATGGCTATTATTTCCGCTCCTTTGTGTGCGAAATGCCATCATTGTCCTCGCTGCTGTTGTTCGGCTGTCGCCGGTCATAATTACGTCAATAATCATTTAAATGCAGGCGAGACTAATTATGATGCATTATGAATGCAATGGAAAATTGCGCGCAGACAAACGATGCCGCGTGGAGCGGGTATTTGCGAAAGGGTTACGACAAGCCCCTCGGTCCTCTCGGCCCTCTCGGTCTGAGACTTGCTGACGGCTAATATGCTAAATAGGGCGAGAGCTCGAGTGCACTTCTTGATTAGCCCTCGCGCATATTACGCACATTATGGAGCGAGTGCTTTCATAGGCGGCGCTGAAGAAGGACGGAATGCGAGGGGTTCTTCTGTTGGGCTCACCGCGCGCGCCATAGAAGCCCGCTGCGGTATGCATTAATGGATGAATGCGCCATGCAGAATATGCAATTGCTGTCGAGTGCGCATTTCTTCACTTGCACTTTCATTCAGCTGTTGATGGTTGGTTTTCAAGGTCCCAGGTCCCTCAAGTTAGTGTAGGTATAGTTTCCAGTGTTCAAGGGGGTTCCCTGCTGTCCCTTACTTTCCACATACCCCTGGTATCATATATTTAACAGAGTTTCAATGTGCAATCAAGCTTTGGGTGTTAGGACCTCTCTGAAAACTGCTGATTTGGTCTAGACTTCAGATGAGCTTCAGATGACCATTCGATCCACTTCTGTAGTTTTGTGTGTAGACAGAGCCCAGCCCTAGAGTTTGAAGTTTTGGGTTCCAGAAGACTGGGTTCTTCCAACTTAGGCTTGGTAGCTTAGTTTCACTATCCAGACTGTTCAGATCAATATAATATCTCGTCTACCTTCAATCTCCTAAGGATCCAGAAGCAGATATCTCTTGACTTTAAGGAAGGTCCAGGATCTTGGGTACCACCTTTACCCTACGACTTGATGGTTGATATATCGGTCTCTTCTCTGTATTCTTCGAGTCCCATTAAGACCTCTTCTGTAGTTTTCTAGGTCTAGACTGATATCTTAGCCTTAACCCTAGAGCCCAGCTCTAGAGTTTGAAGTTTAGGGTTACAGAAGATAGGATTCTTCCGAATTAGGTTTGGTAGTTTGGTTTTGCTATCCAAACACGTCAAAAATGCTTCAAACTGTGGACAATCACATCAGATATTCTAGAAAATTTGACTACAATATTTTAGTTCCTCTGAGATCCCTTTGCGTAGCTCCCTAAGTTTAGACAGCACCCTAAGTAGTCTAGAAGGATCATAGGTCCTTATAGGATGTATCATCGGTTCAGATAGTTCTAGGGTTCTTCTAATAGTCAAACTTGAAATATTATGTAAAGTATTGTCCTGTAGAACCACTTTCTATTGAAATCCAAAGATAATTTTCTGAGAACCCTCCGTGAACATCCCTATTCTAACGATTTGATTTTCTCGAATCACATTCATTTTATTTTCCGCTCGACTCCAGCCAATTTTCCTCCATGTCCACGCGTTCCAAGATCCGATTGCATTGCTGCTTTGTATCTTATTTTATAGCTCGTGAAATATAAGAACGAATAAAATAACTTCCCGTCTGGCCCCACTACTGCCGCCAACTCTGGCTCCAGCAGGAGGAAATCTCTTACTAAGAAATCGAGCTTTACTCCCCGAATTTCCCCAAGAAAAAGCCAACTCAACCATTCCCATTACTCCTTCTACAAAAACCTCCAGCTCATACAGAGATCGAGAGCGAGTATTTGTATAAATAGTACCACGCATTGGATCTGCAGCAAAGAATTGAAACGCTTAGACCAGCAAGAAACCGAAACGCGTGGTGCCCCATGCATTTCCGGAAGGGGGCACCCAATCAGGAATCCGGTCTTCATGGGAAAGGATAACGACGATGTCTTCTTCATTGCTGCTTAGAGCCTTGGATGGGGGAGTCGATTTTCTAACTGTTTGGGCCCCGTACAAGCAGATTTACTATCCACATTAAACAACATCCTGCTGAAGGAGGACGGAAGGGGGCACTTCCTTTGGCCTGCCCCACTTTGCGTTCCGTTTCGACTTCTTCCTCATCGTTCACTTCTTTGAGGAGGTCTTGTTCAGCAGATTTAACGTGGGCTTAACCCTTAAACGTAAATACGCGATGGGACTTGCGGGGATTTCTTCGTTCTGCTTCGTTTGCTCAAGGCTTCTGAGATCTTTTTGGCCGGGGATTATAATTTGCGTTGCTGGTCATACTGTGATTGAAATTTCTATCCTCGGGTTTTTGGCCATGGAGGAGGAGGAGGGAAATCCTCAAAAACGAAGGCATGAAATTTTGCTTTAGATCATCTGGTCTAGGGAGGTGATCTAAGGGCGCATTCTTGGTCCAAAGTGCATGCAGATCAATTTTTTGCTTCGCCATCTTGGTAAAAGGTTGTTGAGGCTTTTGTCCTGCAGTCACTTGCTGTTTTTTTTCGGGGATTATTTTGCTGAGTTGGAGTGAAACTCCTCACTTCAACGGAGTTGGTGCTAAATTTTTTATTCCCTTTTAGATTTCCGCCCAGGAGCTGTCTTATTTGCATTTTTGCTCCGGTTGCTGTGCGGCAAACAATGAAAACGGCATTTTTAACGCTGCTTGACGCGCTCCAAGATGCAGGTCTCAAAATCCGGACAATGTAGTTTGCACTACTCCTCGAAAAAAGACGTTTTTGATCGGAATGAAATGGTACACGAAACAATAAGTGCACTGGGAGTAAATAAAATAAATGCATGATGGAGGCGGAAAAAGTGTGCAGACGGCTTAATGACGTCCTTGTGCCTCCATCGTCCTCATGGTCCCGCTGGTGATGGTGGTGACGGAGGAGGTGGAGGAGGAGGAAGCGGAGGAAGAGGCTGGAGCGAGATGCGGCTTTATTAAAATTAACACAGCTGAAGCTGCAGCGGGCGCACATTTCATCGTACTTAGGTGCCTATTTGTTCGCTCGTATCTCCAATTTCTGGATACGTTTCCTCGACTGTGCTGCCGCCACCAACCCGCCCCCAGCAGCGTCACTCGACGCGCGCGGCGTATACATTACTTCCGGAAACGCGCTAATGACATTCGAAATTTTCAAACACTCGAAACTCGAATGTGCCGAACATGTATGAGGCTTTCGAGTGATGGATGGAATAAGGTACACAACTGTCCAAAACTTTTAGGAATTTTCCCTTCCTCCGTCAAATTTTCTCTACTTTGCAGCTAGTTTTGACTCGTATTGTTCCTAGGAGGGTGTTTTGCAAGAAGTTTGGATGGTTTGGTACCTTAAAACTTGCATGGGCTCCTGGGAATGGAGGCAACTAGGGCGTAAGTGAGGTGTAAGTACTCATGATGTTATATCGCGAAATGTGAGTAAAATGGAGTTATTTCGCGGGTCCCCATGGATGAGCGGGGTGCTGCTGGGGGGTGGCTCATTACCTCGGCGTATTCATCAGTGCGCGAAACGTCGCCATCACCGAAATGGCTGGATATTAATTGGAATTTCGGCGTGTGAAGCTGGCGGAGAAAAAATGCAATTGCAGACGATCCTCGAACGCGACGCGAGAAACAAAAACGAAATGACTAGAAAAAGTCCCGGGTGAGGTTCAAATATGAATAATTGGAATTGCTGCCAACATTCGAGAAGGATAATGAATTTTCGGCCGTCAATTAATCATTCCTTACTTGACATTTTGCACTCCAATTAAACCCACCACATTTGATAACAACAATACAGGGAAGTGTCCGGGGGAATTCAAGGTTTCTTATCAATTTTTGGCAGATGCCGAAGATGTCATTGTTGGCCTCATGCAATTTGGACCTTTATTGCTGATATTATGCGCGCAACAGATGTCAACGCGAAATAAAAGCTGTCGTAATCTTTGTGGGAATGGCGATTCGTGCGCAAAATCATATTAACGCAATGTAACAGCTCTCGAAGACGTCTTCAGAAACGAAGAGGGAAGTGAATCGGGAATGTCTGGAAGTAACCACATTCAAAGTGGGAGGAGGATCAAGAGGGGACTAACTTTATATCCCCGGCTGTGCACGAGCGCTAATTGTCCTCCAAAGTCCATGGGGTTGTGGTCTTCGAACAATATGAGTTTCGTGCTTCTCGGACTTCTTGGACGACCAAGAGAAACATTTATGAATTGCAACTGAATCAAACCTTCCGAATTTCTACCAACTCCCCGAAATGTTGTTCTGGTCACGGATGAAGTACCACAACAAAAAATCTTGGATCCTGAAGATTTCAGAAATTTTTAGTCAATTTCCACCTTGATAAAAACGTCTCATAAATAACCTCTTAATTCTGGGAGCAATGAATTTCGGAAAATTGCAAACATCCAGTTTTAGCTGCACCCATCGAAAAAGTCGACTGAAATCCGGACGATCGAATTTCGTTCGTTCGGCGAAACTAAAAACTTGTTTTCATCGTTTTTTCCAACAGCGAGCCGGAAAACGGCATTTGCGTTCGCAGTTGAGTGACTTCGATATTTCGCCCGAATTGGAACGATTGCCAAACTCGGGACTAATTCTAATAAAAGAGTGCCGGCGATTGCAGCTCTCGATTGCTCTAAATTGTGGTCATATTGAGGGCGCAAAAAACTCGACGCATTCGCATTGAATGCGAACGAAACGCTCCAGGCGACCGAAAATAAAAAACGCAGCAACGACACCAGGCAAAATAATGACATTTTCGAAATAAACCATCAACGAGCAGTCAATCGGTTTACGCATTGCAGGCTCAAAAATGAAGTCAGCCATGTTGCAAACGCCATAAAATCCATCGTTGTTGCTAATTAGTGCAATTAGTTCGTGGATATTCAATAAATAACCAAATTGAATTTCGGCTACACGACCGAAACGCTCTATTAACCGGGCGAAGACGTCGACTTCTTAGGCGCGCTCATGAACCTAAATGGCATTGCAATGATGAAAGTTTCGAAGCGATACACTGCAACAACGCGCCAGCCAAGATGCAATTAAAACACGATCGTAACTCGCAATCGCGGGCGATCGTTACCGAGTGCATTTAACTGCCGGTTTAATCTGGAAATGCACCTCGCGATTTTGCAACTGAATGCGTGTCGGCTTTTCGCCATTTTGCGAGTTAACAACTGGAAAACATGAGCTTAACATTCGCAAATGCATTCAATGCCGCATTTGTAACTGAGATTTTCTTGTACGCCTGATACCGTCAAGTAAACGAGAGATTCGAAATTAGAAGCAGGCAGAAATTGAAGAGGTAGTTGGAAGAGGTAGACGCAATGCGTGAAGGTAGGAGGTAGAGAGTACCAGGAGTAAGCTGGAAGAGGTAGATACATCCCCGCTCCAGGCGTGCGCGTGGAGAGGTTACTCCAGGTCAAGTCATGTATCAGGAGCGCGCGTCAGGAGGTAGCTTTTAAAGGTGCAGCTTTCGTAATGTATGAGTTGCACTCCTGATACCCGACAAAAGACGGTAGTACGCTGCTGGTAATAGGAGCGCAAAGAATGTGAGAAGGTAGTCAGCAATGAAATAATGTGAAGAGGTGTTTCATCCTCCCGTCACATGCACACAAGCTGGAAAAAGTAATAATGAAATCAATGAGATTTTGTGCGTTTTGTGCCAAACAAAATGAAAATTGCGTTTTAATATTAATGATGTTCATTTCAATTCGGGCATTAATTAATCAAATCCATAGATCGATAAAAATTACATTCTCTTCCATTAGCTGTCCTAAAAATACCATCAATAACGACGTGCAAAAACAAATTTCAATACACCTATAGAATTTATTTATTCGTAGGTGCATTGGAAGCAAATTAAATTTGCATGCTGATTAGTCGTCTTCTTCGGCACTCTTCGATGATGCTGTTGTTGTTTCTGTGAAGGAAGATGGCGAACGTTGTGTATGCCGACTGGGGGGAAAATTGATTAGCGCGTCGCTCCCAATAATAAACATTCATCAATTTGCATTCGTATAGGAGGCGGCAGTCGTTATCAACGAAATGCACAAATTGTGGCCGCAACCAAAAAAAGATGGCGAGCACGTTGCGAGGTGCCTGCATAAATATGTAAATCGAAATCGACAGATAACGCGAACGAGCGTGCGAGAATTGAAACAAAATCGTCGGCAATGCAAATAACTCTACGATGATTCGAAATGTATTTTCGCCACCATGGAAAAAAGTTGGCTGCTTTCCGACTCTTCTGCCTTTGCCGATTTCATTAATTGCCAGCCCGCGTATTGTTTTACATATCAAAGCCGGGCCTGCAGATGCACATGCCGGCATCTGTTTGCGCAGTTAATAATTAACAATTATTGGCGGATCGGGGGCGGTTTCACTTTAGCCACTTTGCCGAAACCAGCCGCCGACAAAAAACCAGTTGACGGCATGTTTGCACAAAGTAAAGTGAAAATTTGTTGTGTTTTATGTTGTTGCCTGTTTTTTGTCGCCTTGTTTTGTTCTGTTTATCTCGAGCGTATTGGATGGACTCCCTTTTTTGCGCCCTGGTTGTAATGTATGTATATTCCTATACGGCTCATAAATATTTATCAGATAGCCGCATATATTCGGACGACACATTTCATCCGTCCCCCATCACTTTTATTATTATTTTGCCTTTTTCCGGCGACGATGGCCGCTTTGATGAATTACTGATTGCACTCAGTGACGGTAATTCGAGGCACTGCTCTGGATGATTGTTGCCCGGATGCGAAACTGGGAAAATCTGCGAACTTTATGTGGGCTCGGTTAGCTTTTAGGGGCTATCTTTCACCAATTCTTCATCGTTCATTTGCCTCCCAAATCTCTGCAATGGTTTTTTACAGTCTAAATTGGCGTAAATGTGAATGGTATTTGATGCGCTGTGTCAATTTACATGGTACAGGCTTTTATAACTCACTGAGATTTTCTTGTACTCCTGATACCGCCAGAGAAACGAGAATATCGCAGTTAGAAGCAAGCAGAAGTTGGAGGTAGTTGGAAGAGGTAGGCGCACTGCCTGAAGGTAGGAAGTAGAGAGTACCAGGAGTAAGCTGGAAGAGGTAGATACATCCCCACTGGAGGCGTGTGCCTGGAGAGGTTATTCGAGGTCAAGTCATGTATCAGGAGCGCGCGTCAGGAGGTAGCTCTTAGAGTCATCAGAGGTGCAGCTTTTATAATGTACTCACACGCCTGATACCTGAGAAAAGAAGGTAGTAAGGTGCTGGTAATGGGAACCAGACGGCTCCACTACAAAAAAAGTTATAGCCAATCGAATTCCAAAAGTTTTACCGCTCGAAAAAACTTGATGAGCAAATATAAAAGCAAATTGGGTCATATGAACGCGAACCATCAACGCTGGGCAAAAGCCATCTAAAAGCTATTAAGATCATAAAGCGCACGTATCGACGAACACGGCTCGCTCCCGGATTCCTCCAGGCGAGCGCATTTGATAAATAACTTGCAGATATCATTTGTGGTCCGAAGGTTTGCGCATTCAATTGAAGTCCATGGCGGACGCAAATAAACTTCTGTTTGAATCCGCGCCGACACAAACGGCGCGCCTCTCGCAGGACGAGCTGGAGGAATTATCCTGCGAGGCAAACCGAGCGTGAGCACTCAAAATTGAAATATAAACGTTATGGAGGGCCGAAGCTGTAATGCGGATGGCTTATGCGAGTTTGCAAAAACGAATTTAGTTCGGATTTGCATCGTAAACCAGCCGGAAATGACGAGAGCGCGCGAGTACAAAACCAGAACTACTCCGGAACGTGCTGCCGACAGGGGGCGGCACACATCCACCCGGTGATGACTTCAAAGTTGCAATCACTACGCATCAAACGGAATGTTATCAAAATCATTTCCACTCTGTGGATGCAATTCAATTGCCTTCCCACGAACGAAGAATGTCCGAAGAAAAAGTGACAACACAAAGTTTCCTGTTTAGTCTGAGGGATTCGCCGGCTTACGGATTAACATTTGTAAGGCGATTACGCGACGAACTTTACTCAGATTTTTCACCCAGCCACACCCATTCGGGGATTCTTTGCGGGGTGTAATCCTCGAGGAGGTTGTATGCACAAGCTAATTGCACTTTTTCCTCGCCTGGTTCCAGGATGGCGAACGGGGCTATCTGGAAGGACTCGCCTCCCGGTACGCCGACCTCTTCAGCACGCACTACGGCGACGTGCTCAGCTACTTGGAGGACCTGCGGCGGCGCGACTGGGCCGAAATGTCGCCGCGGGATCGCATCGCGGCCACCCCCGGCACGCCGCCCCCATCGGGTCACTACAGCCCCATCGGGGGCTGTCCACCATCCGTCTCCTCCGGGCTGACTTCGTCCCAGTCGCAGCCCATCTACGTGCCGGGCAAATATTTGGTGAGTCCCCCCTCAACTCTCCAGCCTTCAGCCTTCATTACTTCGATCTGCAGTCCACACTAATAATCCGTTTGTTTCTTCCGCCCTTTTTGGGGCTTTAGCCATCGAGCTGCCTCAGCGACAAGGAGGAAGACGAGATCTACGGATTCGGGTATGGGGTCTATGGGGCGCAAATGGCGCGTCAGCAACAACAGGCAAGGTTGATGAACGCCAGCATGCAACAGCAACAAGCTGCAAGCCATCAGCAAGCACCGATGTTTATGCAGCAACCGCCCCCGATGCAGCCACAGCAACAGAACTACCAAACGTGAGTTTCTTTTTTTGTTTCTTCTTTTGGATTTCTTGTTTCGTGCAGCTTGTGCGATTGGTGCTCCGTCTGCCGGAAATGCTCCCCATTGTTATGTCTATCCGTTGCACACATGTCCTGCGGACGGTTGGGTCCTCGGAGGACAATGTGCACGCGGAACGCGTTTAATGTTGGGCGAATCTAGGAAATGTCCGGGGAATGAAATCATCGTCCGTAAAAATTTCATAACGTCATTCCTGTGTGTGCACTGTCCTGCACATGACAATCGTCCAGCCTTCCGGGACCACGTCTGCAGGACTAGGCAAATAATAAAAAGTGGGACATATTTGCTTCGGCCAAATATTTGCGCCCATGTCGACGAAGGAAGAAATTTACTTCTATTTAGTTCTTTCAGGAGTTTTACAAATATTTCCTGGGATTTATGTAAAATATTTTCAAACTAAATTTTTCCTGGCTTTTTCTTTATTTTCTTTTTCTATTAATTAAATTTTGTAAAATTCTTGAAGTAATTTTTAAATTACAAGCAAAATGTAGAACGGCGTAAAGAGTTGTTAACTTCTGAGTAAATTCAGTCTCTTATAACTTATAAACAAGTAATTGAAAATGTCTGAAATTAACGTTAAAGGACGTAGAAATTAATGGAAAATACGAATCTGTTCACAGAACTTTAAAATATTTAAAACTGTCTTTGAAAAATCAATTTAAACTTGTTTTGCGTCGGAGTGTCTATGTTCGAGCGACGCGCTGCGGGCGCACTCGCAGGAACCTAGCGCGCACGCATCCGCACCTAGTCTCTAGCTGTCGTGCGTCACGTTACCCGCTGTTGGTAACTGTGCGGAGCAAAGAGTGAAAATTTCACTAATTTCAATTGCGGATAATTTAAAAACGAATAAAGATATGTATAATCGGTTTTCAGCATCTTATAATGCAAGAATTCATCTATCTATTACTCCTGTTGGATTTTATTTTAATATTAAATTCGTTGCGTAATATATGTTTGAGTTTGAATAAGGTTTTAAGACATTTAATTGCAATGATCGATTCCAAGTTTAGAAATTTTAGTATTAATGAGTATAGAAATTACTGTTAAATAAATTTTCTTGCAAATATGATTCACTGCGACGTACAACATTCATTTACAGTTAATAGTAATTGATTAAATTTAATCTCTAATAACTTCTAAACAAATTATTAAAATTGTATGAAATTAGCGTCAATCGACGTAGAATTTAGTAATAAATAATTTTCAGTTCATAGAACATCAAAAAATTAAAAACTGTCTTTGAGAAATCAACTTAAACTTATTTTCCCGCGGAGTCCATCTTCGGGCGACGCGCGGCGACCGCTCTCGCAGAAACTTAGCGCGCACGCATCCCCACCTAGTCTCTAGCTGCCGTGCGTCACGTTACCCGCTGTTGGTAACTGTGCGGAGCAAAGAGTGAAAATTTCACTAATTTCAATTGCGGATAATTTAAAAACGAATAAAGATATTTAAAATCGGTTTTCAGCATCTTGTAAACGAAGAATTTGTGTATCTATTACTGCTATCGGATTTTATTTTAATGTTAAATTCGCTGGGTAATATATGTTTGAATTTGAATAAAGTTATAAGGCATTTAATTGCTAAAATCGTTTCCAATTTTTAAAATTTTAGTATTAATTAGTACAGAAATTACTGTTAAATAAATTTTCTTGCAAATATCATTCATTGCGACGTACAAAATTCTTTTACGGTTAATATCAATTGATTAAATTTAATCTCTAATAACTTCCAAACAAATCATTGAAATTGTATGAAATTAGCGTCAATCGACGTAGAATTTAATAATAAATAATTTTCAATTCATAGAACAGCAAAATATTAAAAGCTGTCTTTGAGAAATTAATTTAAACTTATTTTCCCGCGGACTCTATCTTCGGGCGACGCGCGGCGACCGCTCTCGCAGAAACCTAGCGCGCACGCATCCCCACCTAGTCTCTAGCTGCCGTGCGTCACGTTACCCGCTGTTGGTAACTGTGCGGAGCAAAGAGTGAAAATTTCACTAATTTTAATTGCGGATAATTTAAAAACGAATAAAAATATTTAAAATCGGTTTTTAGCATCTTACACACGAAGAATTCATCTATCTATTGCTGCTATCGAATTTTATTTTAATATTGAATTCGTTATGTAATATATATTTGAATTTGTATAAAGTTTAAAGTCTTTTAATTGCAATGATCGATTCCAAGTTTTGAAATTTTAGTGTTAATTAGTATATAAATTACTGTTATATAAATTTACTTGCAAATATCATTAATTGTGACGTACAAAATTCATTTACAGTTAATATTAAATGCAGAAACAGTTATTAACTTTCATTTACATTTAATCTCAATAACATCTAAACAAATTATTGAAATTGTATGAAATTAGCGTCAATTGAAGTAGAATTTAATAATAAATAAGATTCAGTTCATAGAAGATCCAAATATTAAAAACTGTCTATGAGAAATCAATTTAAACTTATTCTCCCTCGGAGTCTATTTTCGAGCGACGCGCGGCGACTGCTCTCGCAGTAACCTACCGCCCACGTACCCTCACGCAGTCTCCACTTGTCACGCGTTACGCTACGCGCTCGTGGGAACTGTACAGAGCTAAGGGTGAAATTTTCACAAATTTCAATTGCGTATAACTTTAAAACGAATAAAGATATTTAAAATCGGTTTTCAGCATCTTATTGATGATGAATTTGACTATCGAATACTGTTCTCACTAACATAAAAAACTTACTTTTTACTATCCTGGATACACAAAAGTATCCTGGAAAAGGATTAAAATTGCAATGAACCTTAAATTCCATTACAACCATTGAAGATTACTTACTTTAAATTAAGCCATTGCACGTTACGAAAGAAAAACGCCTTTCATTAAAATTTCTAATTATCCTTGAGTGAACGAGACGTTGAAATATTATTTTTCGCTGCGGTTCCGACTCCATCTCCTTGCGTGAATGGAGCCCAATGAATCGACGAGGTAACCGAGTACGAATGAGAAATAAACCAATTGCGCGAACCAAGGAAGCCATTTGCAACGTGTTCGTCCTGGCTTGCAATAAGAAAACCACCTTCGAGTAGTGGAAAGTGTCTGGAGCTGCATGCATTAGTCCATCCAGGACGAAGAAGCGGGAAGGCTCACATTCCAATCAGGGGATGCTTCGGTTTAATTACTTTCGGAGAAACATTTGCACATCCTTCCCTCGCAAATTGATCGATTTCGTGGGATTCATAAAATTCCCGGTAAATGGGAAAATTCGGAGTTGTCCTTGATGCAGCCATAACTTACAAATTACGACTGATAATGAAATTAGCCGATTCAGTGTTCGTTTTAAGTGATTAAAAACTTCTTAGCCGAGCAACGAATTAGCGTGGGATTTACGAGCGCTCCACAAGTAGCAGGAAAAGGACATTTTCTTGTCGTCCTTCGCGGATGGCGTCTTCATCGTCGCCAGCCCACGTACACATTGCAACTTAATTTAATTTATATGGCGCTTTTGTTCGCCTATTTCGATTCAAATAAGCTCGCGCATTCGAACTGCATTCCATCTTCGTGGACTAACTACCAATAACGATGGTTGTTATGAGTCGTTCGCCAGACTCATCATCAACGAAACTGTCGCTTAAACTTCGCGTCGGATGGCGGCATTAAAGTTGCATTTTTCGTGCGCATGCTGCAATTTCGTGCCAGCAAGATTGAAAGAAATTGACGTGAATTAATGCCGCTTCATTTGCATACACGTTACGCAGGAGTATCGAGTTCCCCGAGGAACATCCACTTTGCACAACTTGCGCTAATATATCGTCCGGTTTATTATTGCACTTGCCGAAGAAGGCAACACGATTCGAAATTGGTTTGTAATGTAACGTTGTTGTTGTTGCGAATCCTTCGAATCGTTCGTTAACTCCGACGAGGATTTTACATTTCAATTGCAGCACTTCCGCTTCCGGTACAACTTCATTTACATTTCAAAACACTACGGCAATGATTTCATTTAATGAACCTTTAAAAGTTACCTTTGCAATTACTATTTCACTAAAAAGTAATTTTGGTAATAGCTTCGATTTTGTTAAATTTTACTTCCCAGTGGGATAATTATGCGAACACTCAGTATTTTGCAGTATAAACGGAGTTAAACAGATTCATATCTTGCAATGGCAATCGCGAATAATTAATTTACTGTTAGTGCCATTGCTGCAATCACAACTATTCGATGGAAGAAAACATGCAGAACTTCTTCCATTCAACCATTAAGAAGTTGTTCTAGTTGCTAGTTCAACATGTAAACTTCTTTCATGGTGAGTTCTTCCGCCATTTAATATTTTTCTTCGTTTTGTTTTATTTCATTTGCTGTCATATAATTTTAATCAATTAATTAGAGTAGTTTGAAATTCGCTATGTACTCAATTTTAGTTTTCTATTTTAAGTACCATCTGATAATTATTATTATTCCTCAATTATTCAATTATACCTCATCGTCATAAAGATTTGATTATTTTAATTATTAATCGTTGGATAGTACATTTAATTTTTTAAACATAAATCTTCTTTTGAACCTGATCAGAAAAAATCTTTAAAAGTAATGAGTGCAATTATATGAAACATTTCCAGACATTAATTTTTTCCCCTGTCGTAATTTCTCTGATAATTATTTATTCATAAACTCGACGAATTGTTATTACCTAATAAGTAATTCATGAAGATCTCTCCATTATAAACAGCTTTGGTTTGTTTCGAAACGTTGGCATAACAATTGACACAAAAGATTGGAAAATCGAAGTTTAAAATTCAACTTCGTCCTCGCAATGATTACACATTGCAGGATCCCGAAGACATAAACGGAGAAAATGTATAATTTATTTGATGGCAGCATAAAATATTTTGTTACTTCGATAAAACGACAACGGTGATTTGACCAGACTTAAATCTATATTTAGCGTTATTATTTTTATGTCAATTGCAAACCGCGAGCAGCAGCGATTTGATGTTTTATTGCTCCTGCTGTACTTTTCTTACTATTGATGACATGAAGAACCCATCAATGGTCATAAATTCACGTTGGACATTTATTGTCAGACATATGGTGATTGGTGCATTTTCCGGTTACGAATAGTCATTTTCTTCTTATGCATCTAAAGTGACTTTAAAATGTTTCCAGAGGCATTTTTTATTTCGCCCTGTATTCCTGCAATCTGTGATTACATTTTGCTTCCATTGTGTTTATTAAAGACGTTGGACGCTCTTTATTCTTCGCTATGATGGTTACATTACATCTTTCAACTTGTTCCCTCGATGTCTCAACTGTTTGCGGCTTTTTTGTTGCTGCCTTGTAACTTTGTCTCTCTGTGTTCGTTTGTCGTGTACGTTTTCCTGCTGGTTCTCGTCATCTGGTTCGTTCACTTACTGGCAGCGTCCGACAACAAGCCAAATGCAACGAACTGAAGAGATAGACAGAGCAAGTGAGCACCAGTTGGAACAACACAGTTCGACTCATGCAATATTAATGAATTCACCATTGGCGTTCTTCTTTTTGTTGCAGATGTCTAAGTCCACGCTCGGCGTACTTTTACGAGTTCCCACCGAATGGTAAGTGACCAACTAGCGACAATAACAAATCAGTGTACTAATACGGGGTCTGAATTGGCGGAGGGAACGGGCTGAAATTTTCTTATACCATGTATCAGCTATCCCTAAGAATAAACGGGCACCGTGTTAGGCATTTTTGAAAAGTGCTCATCAAGATCTATAATCGAGGACAATTCGGTTCCAATTGGTTCAGTCGTTTAGAAGCTACGCTCAGTTAAATTAACTGAAGGGTGGAGGTAGAAGAGACCTTTAGTTCTTTTGGACTATGTATCAGCTATTCCTAAGAACAAACGGGCACCGTCTTAGGAATTTTTGGAAAGTGCTCATCAAGATCTATAATCCAGGAAAATTTGGTTCCAATTGGCTGAACCGTTTGGTGGATATTAGCCAGTGAAATTTTGGAAAGGCAACGTAATTTTGGAAATTTTGACCTAAGTCTTAAGACTCAGCAGACTTAAGATGTGTTCACCTCACTTCCGGTGCACATGGGAGATAAATAAGTTTAGAGGCACTTCGTGCGACCTGCACACAGGGTTGACGCTCATAAATTTCCCCATTTTCGCATCACGCTGTGCGGAGGCGGCTGTATTCGTGTCGGGGGCGGTCGGGTACGTCGCGCGTATGGCATGCACCTCTGACGACATTTGGGCAACGAGTTTCGCGAAAGTTTCATTTCGGCTGGAATGCGCCGCCATGCAAAACTTGAACGCAAAGCAACAGCCGCCCCCGCCCGTCTCTCTGCCGCACTCTTCGCTAAAAGCGTGTGCCATCTTCTACCTGTGGATGTTGTTCCTTGATGAAACTTCGACTTTGCAGCCAGGTGGCGAAACACGGAAAAGAAGGGTTGTTGCCACCGCCACCGCCGCCCTGAAGCCGGAGGCGGCGAAGGCTGCAGAAACAATGCCAAAGTGAGCATTCACTGCAAACGTCCTCGCCTTGCGAATTGTGGATGGATGCTGGCTGAAGAATTGCTGCACGAGTGATTCTCACTTGCCGCCACCACTGCCGCCCCCGAATGCTATGAGTCGGTTAGGGTGTGTGAGAGAGACCGTTTGAAACCATAAATTTTAATTTAATGGGAGTGCTAAAACGTATAAATATTTATTATAGAAAGAGTTGCTCTCTGAGGGTGGCAAAAATGGGGTGTTTTTACCAACATTGTATTTGGGGGTTGTCTCATGAAGTTTTCTAATTTTTTCTAGTAGAGAATGAAAAGGGAAATAAAATTCAATGTTTAAACAAATTTGTCACAATTTCGAATGAATTACTTCTAAATTTTAAACAATTTCAATTAGCAATAACTTTTTATCATGTTAACCAATATAAAAACAAATTCTATGGTTTATACTTCAGAATGTAACATTTGATTATTTCTAGTCAATTGTTGTATTTTATTTCGAGAAAATTATGAAAAATTTGACTTCTCAAATTAGGAATGAAATTCCCAACAAAATATCTTCAGGAAAATACCACTCCAAATTTGATCAATTTCATTGTCGAATTTCCACCTCTATAACTCATTGTTTATTTGTAGGTGTGACCAAGTGTTATCAAAGCTTATCAGCAGCCATTCCTCCATGTCTAATTATATTAATGGCAATTAACGATAGCCTAATCACGTTTTATCATGTTTTTTGCCCGTTAATGTCCACGTTCGAAGCTGCGTATATTTTTTGTTGTTGTTGGAGTGTCCGTGCATGCACGTATCTCTGAGCTGGTTGGCGGCTGCCGAGGGGGTGGTTGGGTAACGACGTGCGGCGGTAAACTGCACGTAGTCGAATGCCTAACAAAAAGCTATCAATAACGCGCCCATCGGTTGTAAATTACCGGCGAATACGAGCGGGCACGTTCTGGCGCACCAGGAATCGACTTGCTGGTCGGCGGTGGCGGCGTTGGTGGCGGCAATTGTATTGGAATCGTTCGGAGGCGGCTGAGCCACGCAGCCGATGGTGTTAGAAATAAAAAGCCAACGACGTGTAATCGCCTAATAGATCTCTCGTTGCATTTCCATCCGCAATTTCTTCGAAGGGCAAGAATAAAATCAGTAAAAAGGTGAATTGAAGAGGATATCTGTTTAATTTTTTTAAGGAAACATTGATATCTTGGTTTTCATTGAGAAAAAACTTCAATTTTTTGAGTACATTGCCCTAACTAAAAACTTAAAAATTAGTTACTGGGGAGTGACGTGCAGCACCACCTTGTGAGAGTGGGTAGAGACGCATCGTGGGTAGGGGTGATAGCAGGTGTGAGCTGGTTCATGGCAATGACACTAGAGTGCGTGTGGAGTCGCTTCCCTCAAGCGTTTAGTGTACCTTGTTCAAAGTTTGAGTTTTCTTTTATTTAACCGCTTGTAACTTCCGAAAGGGTTGACCGATTTCAAATTTTTAAAAAGCAATCAATTCAGAACCTTTCTAACTATAGATTATTCATCCTACATAAAAATTATCACCAAAAACCTTTACATAATACGAGGTCAAATTAAATCTTCAATTTTAGGGCTTCAAATTCAAAAGTTAATCTTTATGAAAGTTTAAAAGCTTGTAACTTCTAAATGGTTGGTGCGATTTTAAAAATTCAAAAACCAATCGACGCAGAATTTTCCAAACTATGATCTGAGCACAATGGAATATTAAAATTCTTAGCGAATTTGTCCGAAATCTATTTATAAATAACCTCTGAAATTTTAACATCTAAAAATCTAGAGTATTTTTAAATGCTTGTAATTTCTAAATTAATATTCCAATTTGAAAAATCTAAACAGTAAATGATAAACAATCTTGCAAACTGTGAATTGTATATCATAAAATATGAAAATCCTCAGGTGAATCTTTACAATATCAATAGAAGTTGCGTGATAAGTTTTCAAGTTGAAAATGTTCCTTCCTGCTGTTTGCCCGGAAATCTTCTACAGCCGGAAACTCGGTAAATATTTCCGGGAACTAGTATAGCTATTTAAATATTTATTCACTATTTGCCTCGGTAAATAGGGGCGGCACTCATTCGAAAAGGGTTGAAAGACTATTTGAACACGAAAACTTGGCCGATGTCGGCAGGCGTAATTAGATAGATTTTAATTGCACCCACCCCCACATCACTCCACCCCTGAGCAACCCACGGTCGATTTACCATGAGAACCCCGACATTTCGAGCGATTAAACCCGCGAGATTAAGTTGTTGATCAAGTCTCATAATTAATCAAATTAAATATTAAAAATTATCTACCACAACGCGCTGAATTTACCGCCGAGAGACACGAACATGGGACGGGCACAATTACCAATTAAGTTCGAGGCGATTAAAGTTTAATAAAGACTCGCTCGGATTTTCAATTTGAACCGTCGGGAAAGGCGACCGAGGGCGGTAGGAATAATATTTACGATCATTGGCAACGGTTTTGATATCGAGTTTGCAACGCATTATGAGAGATGAAACAATTGTGCGCGACAGCGTTTGGGAATCTTGGCGGTAGTTTCGGGGGCGGCAAGGATGCTTCTTATCGGTTGTGGCATCCATACGGTTCATTATCCCGAAGACGGCGAGTGGCACTTGATGCCAAACCGACATCATCATGTCTTGTGTTTTCGCGAAGAAGCAAACTCTCAAGTTTGCCAATAAGTGCCAACTTGTTCCTGCCACCCCCTTCAGCCCTCCACACCTCCCTCTACTCTTGCAGCAACTCTGAAGTGTTTGGTGATTGTCTTACAACGTCGATTTCCAAGTTAATTTTGTGCGGGCATAATTTAAATTTACTCGTGAAATCAATGCGGGAGAATGTTCAAAATCATTTGAAATTAGTAATAGTCGACGCAGAATTTAGTGAAGAATAAAAATCTGTGAACAGATCATTGAAATATTCAAAAATGTCTTTGAAAAATCAATTTGAAATTTGACTGCCTCGGAGTCTATGTTTGAATGACGCGCTGCGAGCGCTGCCGCAGGAACCTACCGGCAACGTACCCCCACGCAGTCTCCAGTCGTCACGCGTTACGTTACGCGTTAGTGGTGACGGTGCAGAGCAAACGGTGAAAATTTCACTAATTTCAATTGCGGATAATTTTAAAACCAATAAAGATATTTAAAATCCGTTTTCAGCATCTTATAGAAGAATAATTCATCTATTGATTACTGTTACTAGATTTTATTTTAGCATTGAATACGCCAAATAACATGGGTTTGAATTTGAATCAATTTTAAGGTTTTCAATGTCTGTGAACCATTCCAGTTTTTAAAAGTCTGGTATTAATTAGTATTTGCATTAATATTAAGTAATTTTTTACAAATATCATTCATTGTGATGAAAAAAAATCGTTTTCGGTAAATATTCAATGCATAAAGACTTGTAAATTTAATCTCCAATAACTTATAAACAAGTGATTAAAAATACATGAAAATAGCGCCAATCGATGTAAAAATTAATGAAAAATAAGAATCAGTTAATAGAACATTAAAATATTTAAAACTGTCTTCGAAAAACCAATTTAAATTTTTGATGCGTCGGAGTCTATATTTAAGCGACGCGCCGCGAGGGCTGCCGCAGGACCCTACTGGCAGCGTACCCTCGCGTAGTCTTCAGTCGTCATGCGTTACGTTACGCGTTAGCGGGGAGCGTGCAGAGCAAAGATTAAAAATTTCACTAAATTCAATTGCGCATAGTTTAAAAACCAATAAAGATATTTAAAATCCGTTTTCAGCATCGTATAGAAGAATAATTCTTCTATCGACTACTGTTATTGGATTTTATTTTAGCATTGAATACGCGGTGCAACATGTGTTTGAATTTGAATCAATTTTAACGCTTTTAATTTCTGTGATCCATTTCAATTTTTAAAATTCTAATATTAATTGATATTGAAATTAGTATTAAATGAGTTTTTACAAATATCATTCATTGAGATGTAGAAAATTCATTTTCAGTAAATATTCAATGCATAGAAACTTGTTAACCTTTGAGTAAATTTAGTGTCTGATAACTTCTAAACAAATAACTGCAAATATATTGAATTAGCGTTAATCCACGTAGAATTTAATTAAAAATAGGAATCAATTTACAGAACTTTAAAATATTTAAAATTGTGTTTGAAAAATCAATTTAAAGTTGTTTTGCGTCCGAATCTATGTTTGAGCGACGCGCTGCGACCGCTCTCGCAGGAACCTACCGTTCACGCATCCCCACCTAGTCCCCAGTCGTCACGCGTTACGTTACGCGCTGATGGGAACTGGACAGAGCCAAGAGTGAAAATTTCACTAATTTCAATTGCGGATAATTTTAAAACGAATAAAGATATTTAAAATCCGTTTTCAGCATCTTATAGACGATGAATTTGTCTATCAATTAGAGTTATAGAATTTTAATTTAATATTGAATTCGCGGTGCAGAATGTTTTTAAACTTGAATAAATTTTAATGCTTTTAATTTCCATAATCGACTCCAATTTTTAATAATTTAATTAATCTATTCTTGGAGCATCTCTGAAGTGTTCTGTAATTGTCTGCCAACGTGGATTCCCAAGTTAATTTTGTGCGCACAAAATATAAATTTACCCGGAAAATCTGTGCCGTTTTCATCCATGTGGGAAAATTTGCGAGATCAGCATTGGGGGTGGTCGATTAGGGTCGGGAATCACGCACATGATTGTGGCGTGGAATGCGGCCGGAAATGGCGATTATTTGACACCCTACATGGTTCGATCCGTGTCGGCGAAATATTACATGTCGCTCGTTACAATCCCAATACATTCGAGTTGATCCTGGGGCGGCAGAATGTGCCGATGATGAATGCTCATTCATCTCTTCTGCATTCGGCATTTTGGCACCTTCCACTAATTGAATTCTAAATTTTTCAGCGCTGACTGATTGGACTTTTATTGAGTTCGTTGCGTTACAGGTGTAACTCTCCCGTTCCAGCCGCCTATCGTACAATCCTGGTTGAAGTTTAATTAAATTTCAGTTGCATCCACTTGATAACTGTCGGTAATTTCAATTTCGGACGCGGTAAATAAATAGATAAATCGTTTGCGCGGTTGTGAATGATTGGAACGCGAGCACCCCCCATGGTTGCTGATGAATGCACTGATTGCCTGCGCGTTTCTTCGTCTTCTGCTTTTCGAGATAATACGCTTGAATAATCGTCGCGATTAATATTCCTGCGAGTCGCCTTCCTGGCTACTTTCTTGTTGTGTCTGTCGTTATTTTTTTCCCCTCTTGTCTCGTGTCTTGAATTGGTGCGTCTTGAATGCCGCCTCTGCTGCCGCCGCTCGCAATAAATTCCCAACACGGCGCGCGCAAAATTATCTCGTTCGTGTGCGGCACTAAATTACGAATTACGAATGGCAAGGGCAAGGTTCCATGTCATTTACGGTAATATTTCATTCCTCCTCGTCGAGTTCTTTGGCCGCGCTTATTTAGTCAAAGTGCTAAACATTAAGCAACAAAGTTGCAAATAATTTACAAGTACCTCGGTAATTGCGGCACTTGAACTCTGCAGATATTTGCGAGTTGGGCGCGTCAAAGGAGTTGGATTTCAATTAGAGTGATTACACTTGACACCAGTTTCTATTAAACACTTTAAGGATGCTTCGAATAAACAGTTAAATTGTGTCGAAGTTAGAAATTGTTACAATTTGCACATAATTTTCAAAGAAAACTCCGGAAACTTTGGTTTCTACAACCAAAACTACATCAAATTTTAATCAATTTCAATGACTTGTAACTTTTAAATTATAACAGAATTGATAAAGCAATATCATTTCAAAAGAGACTGATAATTACTATAATAAATCTACATATAGAAAATATTATTTCAAATGACTAAATTTAAGAATCTTGTAACTAAACTTTCGATAAAGTTCAACCGTTAATAACTTTCAAATCCGAAATCCAAATCATTCAAAATTAAAGTTAGTCGATGTAGAATTTAATGGAGAATAAAAATCAGTTGGCAGAATATTAAAATCTTCAAAAATGCCTTTAAAAAATTACTTTAAAATTTATACTGCGTCGGAGTCTATGTTCGAGCGACACGCTGCGAACGCACTCGCAGTAACCTACCGGCAGCGTACCCCCACTCAGTCTCCCGTCTTCGTGCGTTACGTTACGCGCTGTGCAGAGCAAAGGGTGAAAATGTCACTAATTTCAATTGCAGATAATTTTAAAACCAATAGAGATATTGAAAATCGGCTTTCAGCATAGTTTAGAGTGAGAATCCATGTATCCATCACAGTTAACAGATTTAATTTTACTTGTGAATACACACAGTAATACGTATTTGAATTTAAGTTAAAATTTTAACGCTTTTCATTAAATATTTATATCGCAATTTTTAAAATTCATTTATAAATCGGTGTAATAATAGTTACCCAAAAAGAATTTTATATGAACATAATTTATTTTGATACAAAATATTTATTTTATGTAGTTATTCAATAAAAAGTAACATTTCACATGTGTTCAGTGTTTAACTGTTTATAACTATCAAACGAGCGACCGCAATCATTTAAAATTACAACCATTCGACGCAGAATTTAATTTACAATAAGAATCCGTTGACAGAATATTCAAATATTAGAAAACCTCTTTGAAAAATCAGTTTAAACATATACTATCTCGGAGTCCATGTTTCAGCGACGCGCCATGAGCGGCGTCGTGGGAACCTACCAGCAACGTACCCCCACGCAGTCTCCAGTCGTCATGCGTTACGTAACGCGCTGGTGGAAACTGAGCAGAGCGGAGAGTGAAAATTTCATTAATTTCAATTGCGGATAATTTAAAAACCAATAAAGATATTTAAAATCGGTTTTCAGCGTCTTATAAACGAAGAATTCGTCTATCGATTACTGTTATTAGATTTTATTTTAGTATTGAATTCGCGTTGCAGCAGTCTGTAAACTTTTAAGGCTTTTAATTTCTAAAATTAAATCCAATTTTAAAAATTTAAGTATAAATTTACGTAGAAATTACTATCAAATTATTTTTACAACTAATTTTATTAATTATGATGGAAAATTTCATTTTTGTAAATTTTTCAATGTGTAAAATCTTATTAACTTAAAGAGAAAGTTTAATCTCTAAATATTTATAAGAAAGTGATTCAAAATATATGAAATTCTACTCAGTCGGCGCAGAATTTGATAGAGAACAATATTCAGTTAACAAATCATTGAAATATTCAAAAACTTATATATACTGCATTAGAGTCTATATTCGAGCGCCGCGCCGCGAGCCGCCCCGCAGGATTCGAAGCGCCACGTACCCTCGTGCAGTCTCTAGTTGCGCACCGTTACGTTACGCGCTAGTGGAAGCCGCTCGATACGGAGGGTCAAATTTTCATTTATTTCAATTGCGGATAATTTCAAAACGAATAAAGATATTTAAAATCCGTTTTCAGCATTATGTAGGGAAATAGTCTATCTATCAAATGGCCGTATTGAAATTCAATTTGTTAATGTTTACTGGATGTAGCAACTACATAAACTTCATAATCAACTTTGGCAAGTTATAATTTCTAAAAATCCAAAGTTTATTTACTATAAAATTTAGCTCAGAATGAAATTTTGCAATAGTATCATTTATCTCTAGCTTCGAAATCCATTATTTCTTAATGTTTCTGGAAATTTCCATCCGAATCATTTATCTTTCCGAAAATGTTTATCAGCGATAGTTTATAGCGATGCGAAACGGCATCTGAAAGATTTATTTACAATGCGCATATTTGCGTTGTGAAACGCGTGCAGCCGCCTCCAGACCGCCACCAACGACGACGACAATGTGAATGAAGCCGGCAAGCTTCAATGCGATGCGGACGTACATTGCGCGCGCGGAGATAAACTAAAGCACATAAATAAGAAAACTTCTCGGCGAAGTTGCGCCACCGCCGCCTCCGTGCCGACCATAACTTATCCGGGCATTAAACGAGGTCGGCGGCGAAATCGTATGCGCCCATACCTTATTCATAACCAGTTGATTCGCCATGTTAACCAAACATCCGGCTGGTTGTTGCCCGCCGCCGCCGATGACTGATTGCCACCTGTTCTAATTTCCAGAGCAAAACTACACGAACACGGCGAAGAAGAAGACGACTTTCTCGCGCTTTCTGCGCGGCCTCAAGACGTCCCATCGCAAAGAAAAGCATGGGGGCAGTTCTCCACGACATGGGAGGGCCGCGACCGCCGCCCGCGGCGTACCACAGCGGGTAAGTCGACCATTTCCACCCCCCAATATTACATTTTATATATTTTCCGAATATGCTGATTTCCCATCTGTATTAGAATCATGTATGCAATTGAATTGCAAACAATTTGTAGTGTTGCATCCATTTCCGGCCGCCTCCTCTGGGGGCGGCAACCAATCGTATTCTTCGGTTTAGCATACGCACTCAATTTTCCACCTCGGGCCAAAGAACTAGGATAAACGCATCAACGCCGTCGAATAAATTTCGCTGTACACTTCAAAAACATTTTTCAAACGCGTTTTTCACCGACCGAGAATTTTATTATAAACATACTCTAATAACTTCTAAATAAGTGGTTCAAAATATTCGAAATTAGTTTCAGTCGACGCAGAATTTAATGAAGAACAATAATCAGTTTATAGAACGTTAAAATATTTAAAAATGTTTTTGAAAAATGTATTTGAAGTTGTTGTGCACTGGGAGTCTATGTGCGAGCGTCGCGCTGCGAGCGCTCACGCAGGAACCGAGCAGCAACGTACCCACACGCAGTCCCTACTCATCATGCGTTACGTGACGCGCTGGTGGAAACTGTACAGAGCAAAGGGAGAAAATTTCACCAATTTCAATTGCGGATAATTTTAAAACGACTAAAGATATCTAAAATCTGTTTTCAGCATCTTATAGTCTAAGAATTCCTCTATCGATTGCTGTCATTGGATTTCATTTTAGTATTTCCTACTCGATGCAACATTTGTTTGAATTTAAACAAGTTTTTAAGGCTTTTAATGTATCTAATCGATTCAATGTGCTTAAATTTCAGTATTAATTAATCTAGAAATTACTATTAAATTAATTTTCTTACAAATATCAATCAATTTGATGTAGAAAATTTATTTACGACAAATATTTAATGCATAAAGTTTGTTAACTTTTGTAGCAAATTTAATCTCCAATAACTTCAAAACAAGTAATTGGAAATATATAAAATTAAGGTCAATCTACGTAGAATTTAATAAGGAATCAAAATCAGTTTACAGAATATTAAAATATTGAAAACTGCCTTTGAAAACCCAATTTAAACTTGTACTCCCTCGGCGGCTTTGTACGAGCGACGCGCCGCGAGCGTTCTCGCAGGAACCTACCAACAACCTACCCCCACGCAGTCTCCAGTCATCAGGTGTTACGTTACGCGCTGGTAATACCAGCGCGGAGCAAACGGTGAAAAATTCATTAATTTTAATTGCGGATAATTCTAAAACGGATAAAGATATTTAAAATCTGTTTTCAGCATTGTATAGACGAATAGCTCATCTATCGAATACTATCATTGAATTTTATTTTAGTAATGAATTCGCGACGCAGAATGTGTTTAAATTTAAACAAATTTTAAAGACTTTTTATGTATCTAATCGATTCTAATTGCATAAATTTTAGAATTAATTAATATAGAAATTATTATTAAATCGATTTTCTCACAATTACCAATCAATTTGATGTAGAAAATTCATTTACGACAAATATTCAATGCATAAAGTTTGTTAACTTTTTTAGCAAATTTAATCCCCGATAACTTCTAAACAAATAATTTAAAATATATGAAATTAGCGGCAATCTACGTAGAATTTAATGACGAAGAAGAATCAGTTTACAGAATTTTAAAATATGTAGAACTGCCTTTGAAAAATCAATTTAAACTTGTACTCCCCCGGAGTCTTTGTACGAGCGACGCGCCGCGAGCGCTCTCGGACGAACCTACCAGCAGCGTACCCCCACCTAGTCTCCAGTCGTCATGCGTTAGGTGACGCGCTGATGGGAAGTGTGCAGAGCAAAGGATGAATATTTCACTAATTTCAATTGCGGATAATTCTAAAACGAATAAAGATATTTAAAATCGGTTTTCAGCATTATATAGACGAATAATTCATCTATCGAATACTGTCATTGAATTTTATTTTAGTATTGAATTCGCGACGCAGAATGTATTAAAATTTAAACAAATTTTAAAGACTTTTTATGTATCTAATCGATTCTAATTGCACAAAATTTAGAATTAATTAATATAGAAATTATTATTAAATTAATTTTCTCACAATTACCAATCAATTTGATGTAGAAAATTCATTTACGACAAATATTCAATGCGTAAAGTTTGTTAATTTTTTTAGCAAATTTAATCCCCGATAACTTCTAAACAATTAATTGAAAATATATGAAATTAGCGTCAATCTACGTAGAATTTAATGACGAATAAGAATCAGTTTACAGAATTTTATAATATTTAAAAATATCTTTGAAAAATCAATTTAAACTTTTTCTGCTTTGAAGTTTATGTTCGAGCGACGCGCCGCGGCCGCTCTCGCAGGAACCTACCAGCTGCGTATCCCCACGCAGTCTCCAGTCGTCATGCGTTGCGTGACGCGATAGTGGAAACTGTGCAGAGCAAAGGATGAATATTTCACTAATTTCAATTGCAGATAATTTGATAACGGATAAAGATATTTAAAATCGGTTTTCAGCATTTTATAGATAGATAATTCATCTATCGATTACTGTTATTGAATTTTATTTTACTATTGAATTCGCGATGCAACATATCTTTGAAATTAGACAAACTTTTAAGGGTTTTTAATTTCTATAACCGATACCAATCGCCTCCTTCGGGGGCGGCAGCAAAACCAATCATATTGTTCGGTTTAGCATACGCACCCAATTTTCCACCTCGAGCCAAGGAAGAACTAGGATAAACGCATCAACGCCGTCAAATAAATTTCCCTGTACACTTCAAAAACACTTTTCGTGCATAAAAGGCGAACGCATTTCTTTCACCGACCGCCAATTTTATTATAAACACGCTCTATTTACGCCTCTACACCACATGTTGTTGGGTTTTTGTTGGAAATTTCGCGAAAGGTTTGGAAATTGCATTTTCCTGCCGTAGCAAGCACGGCTTGTCCTGGAGGTTTTCCAGGACAATGGATGATAGTTTCGGTGATTTGCGAGTACACCTTGTATATGTGCGCGAATATGAAATGTGGGGCACAAGCAAGGAAGCCGAAGAGGCGGCAACCAGTCCTGAGTCCTGGTCGTGGAAAAATGTTCATAAATCAATCAAACCTGTCACGCTTTATTCGCTCGCGTAATAGCTTGCATTCGTCCTTCCGCCACCGTTTACACCTGGTGGCCCTGTCCATAGTCTACGAGGATGCTCGTGGAGGAGATGGAGTTGGGGTTTGAAGCCGCCACCCAAGAAGCTTTCTGACGAATAAATTATTTCACGAAAATTTTAAACTCCTTGTCGTCCTCGTTTCGTCCTGGTTGGAAACTCTTGGCTGGAAGCAAAACGCATTTCGGAGGACAACTCCGATTATCATCGAAATAAATATTAAGACATCCTCGGAGGACATGTTACACGCCACGCGTATAAAATATGTGCGGCAAGATGTGATAAGAAGAAACGATTCGGAATTCAATTTTCTTCGTCCTTGCTTTGCACAAGTTGGAACTGATTTATCTCCCACCACGTTTTCCTTACCGTCCTCGTCCTGAACGCACTCCTTCGTTCACTTCTTGCCGAGAACAAAAATAAATTATCTCCCATTAAACGTGTTAAACAACAACAAAAAATTGTCGTCCTGCAGGACAAAGCGCTCCAATCGTTGATGTTCGCGTTTCATTAACTGTGCAGAAAACTCTTTGTGCGCGAATCTAATCCGGCTAATGAAGCAAATGTAACCGACTGACGAAAGCAAAATGGAAACGAAATGAGGCGAAAAAATGGCAGAGCTGCATCGGAATGCAGGATGGGGATGCATGGTCCTGGAAAAACGGAGGGATCATGGGAGGAGTGAATGCGGACGAAAGGGAAAAAACTAACGAGTTGCGCTCGGTGCAAACGAAAACAATCATAAATCATAGCGCGTACAAACGTAATATACACTGTGGTCGCAAATTTATTGCCCTTTTTGTATGTCCTTTGACTTTTTCAACGAAAGTTTTCTGCATGGAAATTTAATTTTAAATCGAGCTGGTCATTATTACTACCTCTCCTGACTAGTCAGTAATTCGTACTGAATAATATTATAGTTTGTTTAAACCGTAGTTTGCGCATATATTGAATAGTGTTTTTCGATTTTGGATAGCTTTTCAGGATTTTAAGTTATGCTCAATTGAAATCTGCCCTAATTTAGTGTCGGTTATGTGACACATTGTCACTTCATTAAGGATAACCTTAAATTTCCAAAATATTTTCCATTTTTATTAGAACCATTTCAAAAGTGGATTATTTTCCAACAAAACGAAGTTTTCAGACTTTAAATATCTTTATTTGTTACAAAGTTACAGGAAATTGAAATTATAATTTTGCTCGAACAATTTCTGGGAAACATTTTGTTTTTATTTTAATTTTATTCAATTTCTTTTCACTTCATTACTAACTTGATAATTTATCCTAAGACATACGTTCCTCGACTACGAACTACATATCTTACCATTTAAATACCTTACTTGACTTTAATTGTTCTCAATGCATAAATTTTTCCCATTTTTGAGTTTAAACTCTAATAACTTGTAAACAAGTGATTTAAAATACATGACATTAGCGTCAGTCGACGCAGAATTTAATTTAGAATTAAAGTCAGTTGGCAGATTTTTGAGAAATATTGAAAAACGTCTTTAAAAAATCAATTTCAAGTTATACTGCCTCGCAGTCTATATTTGAGCGACGCGCCGCGAGCGCTGCCACAGGAACCTACCGTCAACGTACCCCCACGCAGTCTCCAGTCGTCACGCGTTAGCTACGCGCTGGTGGAAACTGAGCAGCACGAAGGAGAAAATTTCATTAATTTCAATTGTGCATAATTTTAAAACGGATAAAGATATTTAAAATCGGTTTTCAGCATCTTATAGATGAAGAATTCATCTATCGA